>CP126899.1:33571510-33786510 GCA_030440675.1 Furcifer pardalis | reverse complement strand
CAAATTTGCAGACCCCTGTTCTAGAGCAGTGGTCAGCAAACTTGGCTCTCCAGCTGTTCTTGGACTTCAGTTCCCAGAAGCCTTGATCAGCAGGAGTGCTGACTTGGGCTTCTGGGAATTGAAGTCCAAGAACACCTGGAGAGCCAAGTTTGCAGACCCCTGTTCTAGAGCAACCTTATTCAACTAGCACCCTCTAGATCTGGAGTCTGCAAAGTTGGCTCTCCAGATGTTCCTGGGGTTCAATTCCCAAAAGCACTGATCAGGAGGATCTTCTGACTTGGGCTTCTGGGAACTGAAGTCCAAGAACATCTGGAGAGCCAAGTTTGCAGACCCCTGATACAGATATTTAGACAATCCCAGGTAAGTACAATCTAGAACAATAGCTCTCAATCGGTTATACCTGAGAGGCATAACTGCCATTAAGGGTTATATCATTATCAATGTAAACCATGGGTGGAACAAAATCAGATAATCTTGCAACATCTTAAAAGCAAACATAGTTCATTTAGCACCACCTTTTGTGGATTTTAACCTACTTATGCAGATGCAGATGCCTTTGTCTTCACCCATGTTAGTTATGTGCCATCCAATAAATCAGGGGTACCCAAACTTTTCAGACCACGTGGTCACGTGGTTCAGGGAGCCAGTCACTATGGCCCGGGGGCCGGATGTGGCATCGGACGCCACATCCGGGCCCCGGGCCGTAGTTTGGACAACCCTGCAATAAATTCTGATGTTTGCTGACTTTCCCATGCTTTTGCTAGGTGCAAAGTCCTCAGATGTGACGGACTAGTCCCTTCTTCTGGAGGCATTCGGAGGCCACTTGGTTCACCCAAGGCTGCCCCATCGCCCCCTCTGCCCCACTGAAATGTTAACTGAGGCTTTTTAAAGCCAGGTTTGGAAACTGCTCAGTCAACAGCAAACTCTAGTCAACGTTAACCATTGTTCTTAATCATGGTTACTTCTAATGAACGCCGTTTGCCAAGAAGAGAGTTCTGGTCAATACAAGGCTTCTGACCACTGCTCTGAAATGGTCCTTTTTTGGGGGGGGGGGACTACAACTCCCCAAATCCACCCAGCCAGGATTTTGGGAGTTGTAGTCAAAAGAAAAGGTGAAATATTCCCCAGCTCTGCTGTCAACCTGATGAAAACCACCTGAGTTATCCCCAACCTAACATACATCCAACCAGCTGTCCAGATCTTCTTCTTGTTTCTTTAAACCAGCACCGAATGTTTTACCCTAATTTCAGAACTGCCGGAAACATGGCAAAAGATGGCAACCGGACATTTCATTCCAGCCCAATTTTAGCTTCTTTGTTCTGCAATCATAATGCCTGCCTGCGTTGCTATTTCTGTCCACCTTCCAACGCTTGGCTTGAGACTTCTGTGTATTTAATACTGTACTGAATTATTTTTGCTTTCAGAGGCCCATAGCCCCAACACCGCTCATCCGCTCTGCGCAAGAACAACACGCAAGAGCCCTGCAGACGACCTTCGGTTGTTCGTCTCTGCGGTTATCTTAAAATAGTTACTCCTGGACCTTCCACATTAATTAAACTAGGGTTGCTCAGTCCGACTAGCACGGCGCCAAACGAAGAGATCAACATTTAACTATGGACCATGACGTCCAATTCCAAAGAATCTGTTACGTGGCTTACCTTGGTTGACCAAGTGAAGAAAGGAGATTCGGTGGTGAAATGATGACATCCGTCCCAACCGGCCAGAAATTTAAGCGAACGAGCGAATGGGAAGAAGGGGGTGCAGAAGAGAGAGGAAAGAAGACAACAAATTAGCAAAGGCAGATATTCTGAAATATTACTTGAGTTCTTAGAAGTTGATCAAGGAGACAAGCAATAGCAATTAAACTTGTATTCATTTTATTGATCTTGGAAGGATGGGAGCCCGTTGGGATTGAACTCAAGAGAGTGAGCACAGTTTTGCCTGCAGCACTGCTGCTTAGGGACTGCAATGGCTCAAGTGAAGGCGGCAGATCAGGAGTTCAATACCCGAGTACTGCAGAAGCAGGCAGTGCTGGCTCTTTGGCTATGAAACAGAGATGAGCACTGAACCCTAGAATTGGATACGATTGGCTTTACTGCTGCTTAAGCATTAACAATGTAATGCAATTTAATGTTCTTTCTTTCCTTCCTTTGAGAGAACTCAGATGGTTAGACTTTTTTAGAGTTGTCTAATACTTTTCTAAAATGTGTTTGTCTTTGAAAAAAAAATACACTGAGAAAAATGGAGGGAAAGAGGAAGACCCCAATATAAGATGGATTGACTCTATACAGGAAGCCACAGACCTGAGTAGAGCTGTTAAAACACTTGCAGAGTTCCCTAGCCAGCACAGCGTACAGAGAGCATGAACCCAGCAGCCTAGGCCCATGATGGCCAACCTTGGCACTCCATGTGTTCTTGAACTTCAATTCCCAGAAGCCTTGATCAGCAGGAGTGCTGCCTTGGGCTTCTGGGAATTGAAGTCCAAGAACACCTGAGTGCCAAGGTTCGCCATCACTGGCCTACGGGTTTCTGGGAGATGGAACCCAATGCCCAGGACTGAGGAAGAACTAGGTCCCGCAAGACTAAAATTCCCACCCACTATAGCCACCAGAGCCCAAAGACAAGGGATAATGGAAATGGAAATCCAAAGACATCAGCCCCTTCCCATCATTGTGACTGTGCTAAATGCCAACTTGGCTAATTTTTAAAATTTCACCAGACAGCCAGGTTATCAGAGCGCTTGATCTAGTTAACGAACGAACATCTGTATTCTCTTAAGTCTGAGGTGCTAATTCAGTTCACTTCATGAAAGCTAAACCACCTTCAGTATCAACTCCTTTTTCTTCATGTGCTGTATCCAAATCTGAATAATGCCGATCCTCATGGTGATCAGCCATGAAGACTGTCCTGAGAATATAACGCAGTGGCCTTCCACATCACAGCATGACACCCATAGCACTGATCCAGTTCCATAAGTCACTCTTTCGGCCTGGGCCCTTTTGGCACACAAAGTCCTCCTCAGCCCCAGGCCAGGATGGATGAACCTGTTGGCCTCCATCAAGAGGGATTCAAGTGGGACCTTTTAATCCACTTGGGGAGCATCACCCTTCCCTGTTGACTTCACCACCCAAGGCCATTAGTCCTCAGAGTTGTCAGGTTAGTTAACCACTACCTGACAATCAGCATCAAGTCACTGGCAGTAGAGTCTACTCTATGACCATAGCAGGATCACCTGGCCAGACAATAACCTGGTGGTTGTTTATTAGTTTCTATATATTTTGTATTTTCTTGGTGTTGACCTTGCCCAGAATAACTATACAGTTAGATAGGTGGGGTATAAATTGATTGGATGGATGGATGGATGGATGGATGGATGGATGGATGGATGGATGGATGGATGGATGGAGAGAACAAGCTCATGGATGGATGGATGGATGGATGGATGGATGGATGGATGGATGGATGGATGGATGGATGGATGGATGGATGGATGGATGGAGAGAACAAGCTCATGGATGGATGGATGGATGGATGGATGGATGGATGGATGGATGGATGGATGGATGGATGGATGGATGGATGGATGGATGGATGGATGGAGAGAACAAGCTCATGGATGGATGGATGGATGGATGGATGGATGGATGGATGGATGGATGGATGGAGAGAACAAGCTCATGGATGGATGGATAAATGGATGGATGGATGGATGGATGGATGGAGAGAACAAGCTCATGGATGGATGGATGGATGGATGGATGGATGGATGGATGGATGGATGGATGGATAGATGGATGAACATACATATAGATGGATTGATGGACGGGCGGACAGATGGATGGATGAATATCTAGGCTCGAGTTCATTTTGTTTTCCTCAGACACTGCCTGGTTTCAGAGACAGACATCAGCCATTGCTGACGAGCTTCCAATTTATTTCACAACAAGGTTTTCTGTCCCCACAGTCTTCCACAGCAAGGCTTCAGCCAGAAGCTCTCAACCTTTTTTAAGCCAGGTCATGCGCCCTCAGACAGCTTCAAGGCCCAGACAGCCACGGCACTTCCTGGTGTGGTGATGGTGGGCCACATGAATTGGTGTCGTGGGCTGCATGCGGCCCACAGGCTGCAGGTTAAGAATCCCTGGCTTGAGCCCGTGTTCCTCGTGTAGTTTTCCTTTCCTGTTTTATACTAAGTGGCTGCGTTGATGAAAACCACTCAGCTCTCTTGGACAAGTGGCGTTTATTATCTCTCCCAAATAACAAAACCCCACCCCACCCCAAATACTGGTAGATATACAACGCCCAAAAGGGTTTCCTTCAGATATTTATAGCTAAGGCTTCTGAAGCCTTGATCATGAATTACTACAGCCCTGGATAAGGGGAGTTTCCAAATTACAACAGCTACTCTTTCTTTCTAAGGGTTCACACTGATTTCTATAAGTCAGGTCCCCCCCCCAAAAAAAAAAATTATAAAAAGTTAATGATATTGAGAATATTTAATCGAGGTGGGTTTATAAGTCATACTGGCGACAGATGTACGTAATAGTTACATTGCACTAGATGTCATTTTGTTAAGATTTTTGCATGGGTTTTTTTTGTAGCAATTTTTTATTGATTTTTGTGTGAGCTTTTTCCTATTTTAATATAAAATAAAAATCCCCCTTTTGCCTCTAGCATTGTAAAAGATTGAGATAAACTGTGCTGACCAATGTTTATTTAAATGCCCATTTCCAAGTCGTTTCACACACACGTATGCGCGCGTGCGTGCACGCGCACGTTGTTTACAACATAATCAGCATTTTCCATGGGTTCTTCCGACACGGCTAATCCAGGCTTACCCTAAATTAGAGCTAGCTGGCCAGTTGAAGGACAGAAACCACAAATCCATTTTATTACAAATGTCCATTAGAAAGAGCCGCCAAACTGTAACTAAAGCATTGTTTGGGGGGGGGGAGTTTAAAGTAAAATAAATACAAGGCTTTGTCACATGGTCAAGCGGGCCAGTCACGTGATCCCTCCTACTGAAAGCGGAAGTAAAACGTGCCAACACATGCACAAAACGTTGCTGTAAATCCATCAATTTCTGTCGCAAACGCAATTACAACAGCCGCAGGTGCATTTACGGCGGCGTTTTGCACATGGGCAGATGCATTTTACTACCGCTTTCAGGAGCTGTGAGGTGGTGGGCCAGATTATGAGCTGCTATGGGCCAAATACGGCCAGCAGGCCATCGTTTGGGCGCCCCTGGCTTAGAGGATGGGGGGGGGAAAACAGCAGACTGCATCCTTTTACAATCCCAAAAAGAGGAAGCCAGGGATTTGTATATAACCTTCCCAGATGACCCAGTGGGATTTGGTATCTGCAGAGCCAGAGGTTAGGAGTTCGATTCCCACGCTGGGGATCTTGAGCTAAGAGCAGTGTTTCCCCCAAAACTTTATTTTTTTAAAAAAAATCTCCATTTCTTAGCAGTACTTCCTCAAAAATGCCTCCTTTCTTCCCCCCTTATAGCTTCATAGACCTGGATCTGCTGTTTGTTTCCCCACCCACCATCTCTGAGGCCACCTCTGACTGCCTTTGAGCTTTCCCTCAGAATCCACTTCTATGGAGCTTCTCAACCAGGGTTTGGAAAAAGTCCAGCCCTCAGGCCACATATGGCTTCCAATGGGCTTATTTTTGGCTGCCTCAAAGCCCCCCTCTCCCCCCGCTATGTCCCAGTTCAATTCTGGTCCCAGAAGGATCGTTTGCTGCTTCCAGAAGTGCATAGTGACAGGACGCCTCAAACCTAAACCAGTTGAGAAAATATACCCTCTTGTTAGTTGAATTTTTTTTTTGAATAGTAGCTGTATTCGTGTGTGGTTCAGGCATATCAGAAAACAAAAATAAAATTAAAAACAAGAACACCGCAGCACTTAAAAGATTAACTGCTATATTTTTACTGTTAGCTTTTGTGGATCAAGTCCACTTCTTCAGACAAGGAGTAAAACCTCCAGGCATTTTGGTTTATATACACCAGATGCAGGGGTCAAGATGTCACAAGGCAAATGGATCACAAAGCAATGAGGTAAAGAGTAACCAAGCAGAATGACAGGCAAGCATGTATATCAATACAGCTTCCTACAGCTAGGAGTAACAACAGATTGTCCAGATTAGTTTTAAATGTCTCCCTTTCAATCTCAAAAGTGTGAAGCTGCCATGCAAAGCTAATGAGTCTGGTTTATCCTTTTATGTAGTTACTTGGTTACTTCCTGTTGTGCCCATGTTGTAAGAGAGAATCTGCAGGAAGGTTGCGAAGGTGGTATAATACACCAAAATATAATATATAAAATACAGTAATACCTCGGATAACGCTAAGACTTGGTTCCACAAGTCTTGGTGTTATCCGATTTTTAGTGTTATCCAATGCATGTTAAAATCCTATGGGATGGATCGGATAACGTTAAAGTTCCATAGAGATACATTGTAACCTCACAGGCTTTAGCGGTTGTTATCCGATCCATCCCATAGGACCTTAACGTTATTCGATCCAATTCTCCTCCCCAGATTACTTAACGTTATGCGACAGTGGCGTAGCGTGGGGGGGGCGGGGGGGGCGGATGCCCCGGGCAGCGCCTTTCAGGGGGCGGCAAAATGTCCCCTCCCCACCCTTTTGCTGGCGAGCGCCCCACGTGCGCTTCGCCGCTTGCCACACACCTCCGTCCGCTCGCACCTCCATCCGCTCGCTCGCCCGGCTGGCCGTCGGGGGCTCTCCGCCGCCTGTTGCCCCTGGCAGCGGCTTTCAGGGGGAGGCAAAATGTCCCCTCCCCACCCTTTTGCTGGCGAGGAGGAGAAAAAGGGTTTTTTTTTAGGCGGACAATTCAAGGAGGCTCCTTGAATTGTCCGCCTAAAAAAAACCCCTTTTTCTCCTCCTCGCCAGCAAAAGGGGGGGGAGGGAAGGAGGGGCACGCCCGGTCGCCCGCCCAGCTGGCCGTCGGGGGCTCTCCTGGCGGGCGGCCCGCGTGCGCGCGGACGCTGCTCGCCTCCGCCCGCCCAGCCACCCACCCAACTTGCCGTGAGACGGGGCGCTCGTCGGGGGGGGGGTGGCGCCGTGGCGGGGAGCCCCTGGGGGCTGGCTGGGCAGGAGGAGGTGGGCAGCGTGCGCGCGCACGCGGGCCGCCCGCCAGGAGAGCCCCCGACCGACAGCCAGCCCGGCGGGCGGGCCCCTCCTTGAATTGTCCGCCTAAAAAAAACCACTTTTTCTCCTCCTCGCCAGCAAAAGGGTGGGGAGGGGACATTTTGCCGCCCCCTGAAAGCCGCTGCCAGGGGCAACAGGCGGCGGAGAGCCCCCGATGGCCAGCCGGCCGGGCGAGCGGACGGAGGTGCGAGCGGACGGAGGTGTGTGGCGCGCGCGCCCCGCTAGTCAGCAGGGGGCTGGCTTCTACCTGGGTCGGGGGGAGGGGGCGGCGGCAGCGGCGAGCTGGGGGGGGGGCGGCGAGTTTGTTCTTCGCCCCAGGCGGCTGAAGACTGCGCGACGCCACTGTTATGCGATTTTAGTGTTATCCGAGATAAACGTTATCCGAGGTATTACTGTATCTAGCAATCTGTGTTGGTATACCTCTTGTTGGTGTTGCTCCACCTACAATTAAGGAAAGCTGAGCGCAGAAGAATAGATGCCTTTGAGATGTGGTGTTGGAGGAGAGTTTTGAGAGTCCCCTGGACAGCGAGGAGAACAAATAGGTTGGAAGAAATCAACCTTGACTGCTCCCTAGAAGGTCAAATAGTAAAGATGAAGATGGAGTACTTTGGACATCAAATGAGAAGAGAGGATTCACTTGAGAAGGTCTTGATGCTGGGAAAGGTGGAGGGAAAAAGAAGAAGGGGACGGCCAAAAATGAGATGGCTAGATGGTATTGTAGATGCAGTGGGCACAGACCTGGGTGGGCTGAGGAGGATGGTGGAGGACAGAAGTGCCTGGAGGACAATGGTCCATAGGGTCACAAAGGGTTGGAATTGACTGTGCGACTGAACAACAACAAGAAAATTGAGAGAAGTAGCAGTGGACACCAAGAGAACTAAGCAAGAGAAGGACCCTTAGCATCCTCTGAATGGAGATGAGCCTCAAGTCCTCCAGCTCAGACCCAGGAAGAACTTTATGGCAAGAACAAACATCCTTGAGGGTTCGCAAGAGCAAAATCAAATTAGAAGATGGAGGAAGGAGCTCACTGGACAAGGAACGACATTAAAGGAGGAAATGGTTGAGGAACTCAACCTCCCCAACATCACTTGGAGGGCCCAGAATTGGCTGAGGGTTGGAGTCCCTAAATGTAAGGCCAATATGCTCAAATCAGGGGTGCTGCCAGGCAACAACACGCTTGGCCAATGACAAAGCCAAGAAGGTGGCTTTGTTTTGGCAGTCCAAAGTTTGATCTGGACACAGGAGGACGAGGAGGAGGAGAATAAGATGAAGATGATGGAGGAGGAGATAGTGAAAAAGATGATGATGATGATAAGAAGGAGGCCCCAAAAAGCAGGAGGGCTTCCTGCATAAAAGAGATTATTTGACCAACCCTACAGCTCTGCTGAAGACTTGACAAATACAAACTAGAAGGGAGCGTACAGACTTCCCAAGTTTTCCTATGGTTTTCTGCTTTGCATTTTAGGACATAGTGCTCCCTAGCAGGCATTATGGAAGTTCACAACCTTTCTTCTTTTGTTCAGCTCTTCCCACCCGCCATCCTCCTCCTCGCAGCGAACCCAACAAAGACAGAGCAAAATGCACACAACGGAAGAACCTCAGTAGCATCTCTTAAGGCTTTTTAAAAAAGGAAAATGCAGCCCTCCAGTCTCCCCACTCCCTCTGGCTTTCCTTTCCCATCCCCCGTTGCAAAAGAAGAGAGCCCAACGTGGGGGAAATGGGGAATTTTGGGAGTGGGGTGGTGGTGGTGGTCCACATCCCCCCCCCGTCCAATCTGCCATTTTTGCAAGAGAGCATTCACAAACGGGGCATTTGTCACCCTTCTACTTGGCAGAGACATGGAATGAAAAGAGACAGGCAGGAACGACTGTCAGATTAATTTCCGCCCGCACATGTCGAACTGCTCCGTAGACTAGAAAAGCGCATGGCTCAAAGGAGGAGGAGACGAGGGAGGGAAAACTTGCTCCCAGATCTTCTGATCCCAAACTGCTGGGATTTTTGCATCGTAAACCAAGGGTCCCGAAAATAATGGCCCATGGGCCGTATCTGGCCCACAGCATCAGATCATCCAGCCTATACCTTCACTGTGTCCATGGGTAGCACCTCTGACGATGCCTCAATCTTTGTCCCCAACCTACCTTGTCTTGGGGCAAGCAGTCCAGGTGGTGACGGCGGAAGCGGTGGAAGTGGAGGGCGGGCAGGGTCTGGTCCGGCTTTGTCCACTGGCGCCCTCGCCCACCTCCAGTCTCCACAGTTTCCACAACCCCGAAGAGGCCACCATGGAGATGCTCCCTGGTGATATAACTTTCGGTTTTACTTCTGATGCTTCTAGTCAGAGGTGGGATGTCAAAATTTTTACTACCCCACCATGACATCATCACAGTGTGGGCGAAGCTAACATCATGACATCATGGGGAGAGCCAGTGTCATGACATCATGATGTTGTGGACGGGGCCAAAGAAAACAAATAAAATAAAATAAAATAAAATAAAATAAAAATAAGTGCGCGCGCAAGCGCGCGCACACACACACACTTCAACCCACCCACCCACCCACAACACAAACCCATAAATACATTAAATAAATAAATAAATAATACATTAAAATACACCCACCCCAAACACCCACCCACCTACAATACAAATCAACCAGAGCTTAAAGCTTATTCTGGCTAATCTTTCTCACACTAGGTCAGATGGAAGGAACTACAGAATGAACTCACCACATGATGGCTTCATTTTGGCACTTTTCAACTTTTCAACAGTTAAAGAAGTTAGGTACTAAGTCTTTGCCTAACCAGCTCTCTAGGATATCTAGGGGAGCAGGCTATAGGGAGCTTCAGGCTAGCAGCTTCTCTTCCTCCTCCCTGCTTGGGAGAACACCAAGGAGGCCGTGCATACGCGCCAAGCACTGTAGGCATGCATGCACACCAAGTGCTTGGCATGCATGCGCAGTGGGGAAACCAGTGAAAAGGTAAGCCCCAAAGGTGGTCCCCCCAAAAAACCTGCTACTGGTTCTTCGGGACACCGGGAAAAGTTACTACTGGTTCTAGAGAACCGGTGAGAACCGGTTACATCCCATCACTGCTTCTAGTATTATCTTGCGTGTCCTTCCCCCCAATTGGTTTTCTTGCTACCTTTCTTTTCGTGGGGTTCTATAATCATAAAACCACATGTACTTTAGAGCTAACTGTGATTTCTGTGGCATATTTAATCCAATTATATTTTTCTTTTGTTGCCAGACGTGGCAAAGGGAAGAACAAAGAGACCTCACCTGTTATGACAGTGGGCAGAAGGGTCAACTGTTCGTGCTGCCTTATGCCCCAATTAATTTCAGGACCCCCAAATTAATCCTAGGAAGGTTGCCAAGGACTTTTTCTGAACGTCTCCTTTCTCCCTAAACCAAACCCGCTCTGAAGGAATCCAAGGAGTCAAAAACCTGATTTAAATTAATTCCTACAGCAGGAGCCCCTTCCCTTTTAATCACTTTGGCTTTCAAGGTTACCGATAGTTCTCTGGCCCTTCTACATGATTTATCCAGAGCAAAATGTCAATTTAGATTTCAACTCAGGGAAAGTAATTTATTTGCATGTTCAATGAACAAACCAATTTTCGGGGAGGCGAGACTTCATACATCATGGATAAAGGTAGACCTCAGTGTGCACAGGTCAGGAAAGGTGGGACCAAACTCTCTTGGAAGAAGAAGATCAAAAGCTGGATCTTCTGGAGCACTCAAATTTTCCACTCATCTGGTGAACTCTAGCAGTCCTTCCCGGCTAGATTACACCCATTGAATTAATGGGACAGAAAGCCCATTGATTCAATGAGTCTGCACAAATTAGGACCCAAAGCCGCCCTGTATAATGTGACTGATGCCAGGAAAACATGGCAAGAACATATTAGATGACCCCTTTGCCTATCTTAGCTCAACAATATGATTATCATTATCAATCCTGATAGCTAAGGTTTTCTATCAAAGCAGTGTACAGGCTGCAATAAACACAAGGACATGGGGCAGGCATGCCTAGACCCCGGAGTGCATGGAACACTGTTACCTTCACACTGAAGTGGTCCCTGTTTATCTATGTGCAATTTCTTGCTTTCAAACTCCTAGACTGGCAGGAGCTGGGGCAGAGATGGAAGCTCACCCCATCGTGCAGTACACAGGTCTCGAACTGCTGACCTGCCAACCTTCCAGTTCAGCATCTTAAGCACTAAGCTACCGCAGTCCCTCTAAACACAATATAGAGGGTGCCGAAAGATGTATACACATTTTTAAAAAGGGGAAAACCCTTTATTAAAATTCACTAAGACGCTGACTGGGAGGCGGAAGGTCAGCAGTTCGATTCCAGAGTACTACAGGACGGAATGAGCTCCCGTCTCTGTCCCAGCTCCTGCCAACCTAGCCGTTTGAAAGCAAGAAATTGCAAGTAGATAAATAGGGACCACTTCGGTGGGAAGGTAACAGTGTTCTGTGCGCGCCGGTGTCTAGTCATGCCTGCCACATGACCATGGAAACGTCTGCAGAAGCAAACAGCGCTGGCTCTTCGGCTTAGAAACAGAGATGAGCACTGACCCCTAGAGTTGGATACGACTGGCTTTCGAGCAAGGGAAACTTTTACCTTTACCTTACTCAATATATACCAGTAACAAAACATGGATACAAGTCATGTCTGACTTCTGCAATTACAAGAGGCGCTCAAAGTGGTGGTTATCAATGCCCAGACACTTTGATTACACTGAACTACTGATTGAGCATCGTTGACCCAAGTGTCCACTTGTATCACTGTGCATGCTATTTCCATTCCTTCCCAAAGTACCACCGGCATAGGTGGTTTTCTATGATACACCACATCCTTTAAGGAAGGAGTTCTTAACCTTTTAAAGCCGAGGGCCGGGTCACGTTCCCTCAGACAGCTTCGGGGGCTGGACTGCCATTTTGCCCTTCCTTCACCACATCGCACTTCCTGGTGTGGTAGAGGCAATTGGGGAGGCGCACATGAAATGGTGCCATGAGCTGCATCCGGCCCTGATTTAAGGTCTCCCATAGGTTGAAGGCATGGGGTGTTAAGTCAGAAGAATGTGGGGGAGACGCCACTTCATCAGACAGATAAAGCCAGACGAATGAAAGACTTGGTGTTGAGTCGATGGCTGTAAGGTCTGCTCCATTACCATAGTGGGATCTCCGGCCAGACCGGTCCTTTGAAATATAATAGACAAATGTATGCATGCCTAAATTTTTAGAGACAGCAGGGGCCACATGACTAGATACCCCTCCCACTCATGATAAGGTCAAGGTCTCCGTTGCTCAAAAGCCAGTCATCTCCAACCGTAGGGACCAACGCTCTCCTCTGTTTACAGCCGAAGAGACAGCGCTGTCTGAGTCTCCCGACATTTCCATGGTCATGTAGCAGGCGTGACTAGATGCCAGAGCACATAGACTGCTGTTACCTTTATGCCGAGGCAGTACCTATTTATAGGCTTTCTTGCTTTCAAACTGCTTGGTTGGCATAAGCTAAGACAGACAGCAGGTGCTCAGCCTCCTAACCACTAAACCACTCGCGATACAGACCTAAAATCCCTCCCAAGAGACAGCAAAAAGTGTCAAGGGAGAAGGGACTGTAATCGACTCTTCTCCTTTCGATGCTAGATTTTTCACACGCTGGGAATCCGTGTTTTATTTTGAAATGGAGGTGCAGTCGCTTGGAGCGGTGGGGCGGGGCACATGAAATGGCACTGTGGGCCAGATCTGGCCCACAGACCTTAGGTTGGGGACCCCGGTGGTAGAGCATGAACACAGGAGAAAAAGCTCACAGGACGGGAATCGATCCTTCACACAGGGACTCCAGGATTGTCAAAGGGTGTTGAGCGTGGAACAGTGGGCAGGAGCGAGACACCAAACGATAATCCAGTGACTCTCTTTAAAAACAGGGGAGAGAAAGTGTGGCAAGTCAATGAAATGCAGTTCGCTGCCTTAAAACTGGAACTGGGGGACACTGCGGTTTTGTAGAGCAAATGATGATCTCCTACTGGCTGTTTCACGCCTTACTGAGCAGCCAGAAGTTGATAACAAAAACCTAAGTTTCATAATGCAAGAGCCAGGCTTCTCCACGGAAATTTCACAACACACAGAGGGTTGGCAGGGAGGAAAAGAATAATAATAATTATTATTATTCTGTCAAGTCAATTCTGACTTATGGTAACCCTTACCAGGATTTTCTAGCTAAGAGAATACATGGAAGTGGTCCCCCATTCCCTTCTTCTGGGGCATCTCTTGGGACCACGAAGTTTGCCCAAAGGGATACACGAGGCTGGCTTTGCTTCCAAGGGACACACCAGGAGAATTGAACTCCCAACCTTTAACTCTGCAGTCAAATATCTAATCCACTGAGCAGGGGCGTGCTGGCTATGCTAAAAGTGCGCTGGGCAGGGAGGGAGAGGGAAGCACTCATGGGGAGGTACTGCATGACATCGTGGATTGTAGCCGCCAGGTGACATACTTCTGCCCACCTCTGGGGGGGCGCGCCAGTCACTGGGGCGCACCGGGACAAGTCCCGGTGTCCCACATGGTCAGCACAGGCCTGCAGCTGAGCTATTTAGGAGGTATTTAAGTGAGTCGCCAGTGTTAATGTACGGCTGTGCGCGCTAAAGGAAGGCCAAGCGCAGAAGAACAGACGCCTTCGAACTGTGGTGCTGGAGGAGCCTCGTGAGAGCCCCCTGAACTGCAAAGAGATCGGGCCAGTCCGTTCGAAAGGAAGTCAACCCTGACTGCCCTATGGAAAGACAAATACTGAAGCCGATGCTCAAGTACAGTGGTGACTCGCTTAAAGAGCATAATGCGTTCCACAGCATTGCTCTTCAAGTGAGTTTGCTCTTTAAGCGAAACACCATTGTAAGTGACCAATTGTGTGTGTGGGGGGGGGGGGTGGATTGTGAACCCCGATTTATTTGTTAAGCGAGTTTTTGGTTGGTTTTATTTGTTAAGCGAAGCGAACATTATTCTGCTCTTTAAGCGAGTTACTCTTTAAGCGAAACGCTCTTCATGCGAGGTTTGACTGTACTTTGGCAACAGTGGTGGGATGTCAAGTTTTTTTACTACCCCACCGTGATGTCATCAGTGTGGGAGGAGTCAATGTCATGACATCATGACATTGTGGGTGGAGCCAAAGGAAAAAATAATAATAATAAAATAAAATAAAAATAAGCACACACACTCACACCCCTCAACCCACCCAACCAACCCACAACTCGAGGACAGCAAGGAGGACAGCAAGGAGGCCGTGCATACGTGCCAAGCACTGTAACATGCATGCACACCAAGTGCTTGGTGCACATGCGCAGTGGGGGAACCAGTGAAAAGGTAAGCCCCGAAGGTGGTTCCCCCCAAAAGCTGCTACCGGTTCTCTGGGACACTGGGAAAAGTTATTACCGGTTCTGGTGAACTGGTGAGAACCTGTTACATCCCATCACTGTTTGGCAACCAAACGAGACGAGAGGACTCAATGGAGAAGGCTCCGATGCTGGGGAAGGTGGAAGGCAAAAGGAGGCAGCAGAGGATGAGATGGCTAGATAGCCCAGAATAAATAAATCTACAGAAAGTGAAGCAAGACAGATTGTCATCCTTTCATCCTAAAAGCAAACGGAAGGAAAGAAGTTTCCCCCTTTCAGATAGACAGCCACGTAAACGTAGCCAAAAGCTGCTCTCTACTTCATCAAATCCAGATTCCATAAACAATTCATTAGAAGTCAATTTGTCGCTCATAACTCATTAGATTCCCCTCCCCTCCCTCATTGCTTTAAAGCCTGCTATTCCTCTGCCAAATGTTGCTAAAATTTCGGATTAACAATTACCATTTTGCATCTATTTTATTTTGCTCATCGGGGAGGAAATAGCCATTTGAACACCACTCATCATTATTTTGAGTCGTTTTGATTCTTTGTTAAAATTAAACCTAATGAAAGAATAAGTAAAAACAAATTAACCTCATCATTTTCTCTTAACAAAATCACGTTGAGAAACCAAATTTTCCGTGAACGATCTAACATTAATATGTTAGTGATTATGTTGAACTTTCCAGTCTCTGGCCAGCTCACTGGTCTGTCTTTTAAGCAGCGCGGCTTGAATACCAAAGCTAAAGTTAGTACGAGGAACAATATCTTCAGGAAATTGGCAAACTATGTACCATGCGGAGCTCAATCCGCCACACTGCACCCATCAGTGCGTCTCTGCAGTGCATCTCTGCAGCAGGGCATGCCCCAGCTCCTGCCAACCTAGCAGTTCGAAAGCAAGAAATTGCAAGTAGATAAATAAGGACCACTTCGGTGGGAAGGTAAATAGTATTCTGTTCATTCTGGTGTCTAGGGATGTCTGCCATATGTCCACAGAAAGGTCTGCCAACACAGACAGCACTGGCTCTTTGGCTATATAGAGATGGACACTGAAACCTAGAGTTGGATACGCTGTTAATGAAGCCATGAATATAGTGACCTCAAAACTACACCAGTTGAGAAAAATAGACCCTCTTGTTGAGGGTCTTGTTGATATTGCTCCACGTAAGACCAGGAGAGAAGTAGCAGCGGATGCTGAGAGAACTAAGCAAGCGAAGGACCCTCGACACCCTCTGGACGGAGATGAGCCTCAAGTCCACCAACTCAGATCCAGGAAGAGCTTTAGGGCAAGAACAAACATCCTTAAGGATGCCTCAAACCTACCCCAGTTGAGAAAATAGACCCTCTTGTTGAGGGTCTTGTTGATATTGCTCCACGTAAGACCAGGAGAGAAGTAGCAGTGGATGCTGAGAGAACTAAGCAAGAGAAGGACCCTTGACACCCTCTGGATGGAGATGAGCCTCAAGTCCACCAACTCAGATCCAGGAAGAGCTTTAGGGCAAGAACAAACATCCTTAAGGATGCCTCAAACCTACCCCAGTTGAGAAAATAGACCCTCTTCTTGTTGATATTGCTCCACGTAAGACCAGGAGAGAAGTAGTAGCGGATGCTGAGAGAACTAAGCAAGAGAAGGACCCTTGACACCCTCTGGACGGAGATGACCCTCAAGTCCACCAACTCAGATCCAGGAAGAGCTTTAGGGCAAGAACAAACATCCTTAAGGATGCCTCAAACCTACCCCAGTTGAGAAAATAGACCCTCAGGGTCTTGTTGATATTGCTCCACGTAAGACCAGGAGAAAAGTAGCAGCAGATGCTGAGAGAACTAAGCAAGAGAAGGACCCTCGACACCCTCTGGATGGAGATGAACCTCAAGCCCACCAACTCAGATCCAGGAAGAGCTTTAGGGCAAGAACAAACATCCTTAAGGATGCCTCAAACCTACCCCAGTTGAGAAAATAGACCCTCTTGTTGAGGGTCTTGTTGATATTGCTCCACGTAAGACCAGGAGAGAAGTAGCAGTGGATGCTGAAAGAACTAAGCAAGAGAAGGACCCTCGACACCTTCTGGATGGAGATGAGCCTCAAGTCTACCAACTCAGATCCAGGAAGAACTTTAGGGCAAGAACAAACATCCATAAGGATGCCTCAAACCTACCCCAGTTGAGAAAATAGACCCTCTTGTTGGTATTGCTCCACCTAAAATCAGGAGAGAAGCGGCAACAGATGGTGAGAGAACTAAGCAAGAGAAGGACCCTTGACATCCTCTGAATGGAGATGAACCTCAAGTTCGGCCACTCAGATCCAGGAAGAGTTTTATGGCAAGAACAAATATTCTTGAGGGTACTCAAGAGCAAGATTTGAGGCATCCTGTCTGGCAACATGATATACTATTTCCAAGTTATGACTCAGAAAGCATAGGAAATGGTATTTAATTAAATGAGTGAGTAGTTATCTAGGAAACCGGATATGTCTCCAGGAATAGCATCGCTACCTAGCTTTAGAGCCGTACAGTCACACTGGCAAAAAATAGAGGAATTAATCACCATTTTGGTAACAGCAGCCAGAATAATTATAGCCTTCAAAACTGGAAAGTAAAATCTGAGTTTCAAGTCTCCAGGTGGTATAAAGAAATTTGGAATATAGTGAGTAATGATAAATTGACGAGTGAGATTATGGTGGGGGAAAAAGGATTAATAAAAGTGAAGAGATTTAATGACATATGGGGAGAGTTTTTAGAATAGGTCCTATGGAAAGGAAAAGGGAGGATGCCCAAAGCAGGAAATAATGTCTTTTTAGAGATAAATGAACAGGGGTTTAGGAAATGAGAAAGGGGGGGCGGAATTAAACTTGCAAAAGTCCCAATGGTGGTGGTGGGCATGTCGTAGGTATTAATTTGTTTTGTTATTATGTACAGTGGTACCTTCATAACCCAAAACATGGTTTCCCTTAGGAATGCACTGAAAACACACTAATCCATTCCAGAGGTCAGAAAAAAGGTTTTCAATGCATTCTTATGAGAAACCAGATTTCAGGTTACGCATTTTTTAATTTTTTTTGTGATATGAAAAATCTCGGGAGAACACATTAAATTCATAATCTGAGGGACCACTGTATATACTTTAGACTGAGAGGAAGAAATTGCAAGAAGATAAATAGGTACCACTCCGGTTGGAAAGGTAACATCTAGTCGTGCCTACCACATGTCCACAGAAACATCTGCAGGTGCATACAGCACTGGCTCTTTGGCTATAAACGGAGATGACTCCCCACTGAGTCAGAGAGAACTGGCTTTCAAACAAGGGAGACCTTTACCCTTATGATACCTTTTGGCTGTACTGTGTGTGTTTCTTGTGATTATATTGTTTATGTGGCTTTCTTTAACATTAAGTTATATGGATTCAGATTGCTACACTCAGCAGTGGATTCCTACACCGGCTAGGGTGTGTGCTAGATGACCTTTACGGACACCTTCCAACGCCACAATTCTAGCATTCACTGTGGGCTCCCCAGAAATGCGTCCGGAGCCCATGGGTGTGCAGGGCACCATGAGAAGGCGCTAGGCAGGGAGAAGTGGGAGCACCTATTGAGGGGTTATGGGAATCCCATACATTGCTATTGGTGCCTCAGGGCTCCAGAGGTGAGGGCAGGGTGGGAGAAAGCCCGGCTGCCCGATCTACCAGCACGTGCCTGCTCCGGAGCCCAACAGCCATTGTGTTGACAATCTTATTTAAGAGAAGATTTCAGGCGTTGAGCTTCGAAGAACCACAGATGTCTAGAAAACACATCACGTCACCTACAAATATCAGCTGCCGTCCTTCCAAAGTGAGTTGGGTGAAGATAAAAATCCAACTTCACAGAGAATGCTTAGGGGTTTGTATGTATAAAGAAAGGATTGACATATCAGGATAGGAACATCAGCTTTGGAAATGAATACTGAGCTTACTCAGATACAGTATGTGGGAAATCTCCACTGGATGAGTGAACACCATAAAACAGGGGTGCCCAAACTACGGCCTGTGGGCCAGATCCAGCCCACGCCTGGAAGTGGAAGCAAAACACGCTCTCCTTCCGAGAGCAATGAGGGCGGCCTGGGCTGGATGACTTGGCATCAGGGGCCAGATCCGGACCACATTTGGGCAAACCTGGGTTAAGCAGAGAAAACAGCAGCTTAAAATTTATCTCACCCTGTTGCAAAACAGATTGCAAGCCGCATTTTACTTTTGCTTCCGGTGGGAGGAACCACACGGCCGGCCCGGTGAACCATGTGATTGGCCCGTGGCCCAAAAAGTTTGGGCACCCCAGTCCTAAAAAACCCAGCAGTATGCAGTGATAGAATGCAAAACAGCAAGAAAATGTTCCACCCTGTTTACCCAGGAGTAAATCCATCCTTATCGGCAGCTTCTGCTATCTGTTCAAGCCTTACAAGAGATATACGCTTATAGCTCCTTTACAAGTCTTCCTCGGGGTGCGTCCAGTGCTTTCAAAATTGACTCACAGCATACAGCCAGAAGAGGATTTATTCTGTGCTGGGGATTTTTCCCCCTCCCCAAGAAAAATTTGAACATTTCACATTAAGGATTTTGCAGCATAAAGGGGGATTTAAATGTTCAACCTTTGCAGCAAGTACAAGTTTGCTTTGCACAATTACCCAGATGTCATTTGTACGACCTATTCTGCAGAATTTATTTTCTTGACACTAGTACACCTGTTTATCTACTTGCAATGTCCTGCTTTCAAATGGCTAGGTTGGCAGGAGCTGGGGCAGAGACAGGAGCTCACTCGGTCGTACAGGACTCGGGTCTCGAACTGCTGACCTTCCAGTCGTCAAGTTCGGCATCTTAACCACTTAGCCACCACAGTCCCAGTGAGCAATTTTCCAGCTTTGCTGATTTCACGAGGACCTTCCATATGCCTTTTCAACGATCCCTTTGCATTCATGAGGTCTAGAAGCCTACCAAGCTTCTCAAACAAAAGCGGAGACCTTGAGGATACAGGAGTTCTAGCTACACTTGCATTGACCACCAAATCTAGCACAGATGCTTCTGCTTGGAAAGCAAACTTCTAGCTTTCCTTTTCTTTTTTGCCATTTTGAGAAATGGAAGGGGATCATTTCAAGCTGATCATATTTATTTATTTATTTATTTATTAGTCAAATTTTATTCCACCCTACTCGCACAAGCGACTCAGGGTGGAGCACAACAGATATACAATAACCCCCTAAAAACACAAAAAGAACAGAGTAAAATTAAAACCCATTTAAAAGACAACTTCTCATTCCCTACACTAACCCACCGAATATAGGCATGAGGGTAGGAATGGGGGGCAAGATACAGAATGTTAAATAAGCCAGCGAAGGATGTGTGTGTCAGTCAACCCTCATTACCCCACACCATTCCTGCCAACCAGGTTTTCAGGCCCTTTCTAAAAGCCAATAACCCCATCTGAATGCGCAGCTCCAGAGCCAGGTGGTTCCATAGAATTGGAGTGAACAGGGAGAAGGCCCTCTTTCTCGTGCCAGAGAGTCAAGCCGCTCTGGCTGATGGAACCACTAAGGCACCTCTCCGGTCTGCTCTGGTGGGACGGACAGATACCCTTGGGGAGATGCGGTCTCTCAAGTAACCTGGCCCACCAAGATAAAGGGCTTTAAAGGTCATGACCAGCACCTTGAATTGCACCCGGAGGCAAACCGGCAGCCAGTGCCGCTCCCGAAGCAGCGGGGATGCACGAGAGTAACACCCACATCCCAACACCACCCAGGCTGCCGCATTCTGGACCAGCTGCAGCCTCCAGATGGTCATCAAGGGCGGCCCCATGTAGAGCGCATTGCAATAATCTAATCTGGAGGTGACCAGGGCGTGGGTAATCATGAGCAAGGAGTCCCTGTCAAGGAGTGGGTGCAACTGGCGAATTACATGCGATTGTGCAAAGGCCCTCCTGGCCATGGCTGCCACCTGCTCATCGAGCAGGAGTCGTGAGTCCAGGAGGACCCCCAGATTGTGCACCGGATCTGTTTGAGGCAAACTAGCCCCATCCAGAACCAAAGATGGTAACTCCTGTGTTGACCCGGGACCCCCAACCCACAGCCACTCAGTCTTGCTAGGGTTCAGCTGTAACCCATTGTCCCTCATCCAGACCCTCACAGCATATACTAATGATAGCCAACCTTGGCTCTCCAGGTGTTCTTGGACTTCAATTCCCAAAAGCCCAAGTCAGCACTCGTGCTGATCAGGGCTTCTGGGAATTGAAGTTCAAGAACACCTGGTGTGTCAAGGTTGCCCATCCCTGGCATATGCCTTCATCTCAGTTGGCATTTTAAGGACTAAATGTGGTGTTTCTCAACCTTTGGTTTTCAGGACTTCCGTTCCCAGAAGCCCAAGTCAATTCCCCAAAGCACTGATCAGCCAATGAACTGACTTGGGCTTCTGGGAATTAGAGTCCCCATGTGGGGTCCATGTTGGGAACCACTAGACCCGTGATGGCGAAACTTGGCACACCAGATATTCTTGGACTTCAATTCCCAGAAGCCCAAGCCCCCGTGGATCCACATCAAAGGATTTGCTGGCCTCGTCGCTCCTGGAAGCGGAAGTAAAACCCGCCTGTACGGGAGCGACGAGGGTAGCACGGGACAGATGAATTGCAGCAAACCTATTTGAGTGGATTCACCGGGGGCTTTGGCTTCTGGGAATTGAAGTCCAAGAACATCTGGAGTGCCAAGGTTCTCATTCACGGCACTAGACTAAATGGAACAGCCGCTGTCTGTGCCTTTTGCTTGGGTGTGAAACCATCCAATTTCCTCCTTTAAACCATGATTTAACTCCTGCATGCATAACTTCCTTTCCAGCGCCCCTAAATTTAGCAAAATCACAATGCGATTGTCCCTCCTGTGTCTTTTGTGTTGTGACAATGCCTTGTCCAGAGAATGCTGTCGCATTCCTCTCTTTCTTCTTCGCACAAGGTGTTTTTATCTTCCTTCTCTACCAAACAAATGCTAATGTCCTTATCTTGTTTTGCAGGAACAAGGAAGAAGAAAAGTTCTCAAAGCAAACAACATCCAAGCCTCTGTGAGGCACCCAGATTAGGAAGTCCCATCACGCCTTCTGCCCACTTGCAACTCCGCATGGAAAGTGCGCGGAGCCTGACGACAGAATGGAAATTACCCCTGTTCCAAGCAACAACCGCTCCTGGTTAAATGGGCTCCGAGAAATCAGGGAGTTCTATATATATATATATATATATTGCGACTTGGAAAAAGGTAAACAGTTTTCTTGGCAGAAAATGAAAACCAATTCATCTGATCGCATGGAGGCTGCGGGGAGGAGGGAGAGAAAACAAAGGGAAATCGCTCCGCCACCGACGTTTGTTTGGCATGGGAATTTGGCAAAAGGCACCGCTGTCAGTCCAGGAAAAACTCTGCCAAGATCATGGACCAGCCTGAAAAGTTTTGGAGGCAAAACTAGAGAATCAACCAGCTTCCTCTCCCAAGGAATGGAATCGCACTGACAGCGACTTCCCACACCTTAGAACCCATAACCGATAGATCAGTGGGGCCCAGGGCCCACATGGGAAATTCCCAGAAGCCTAAGTCAGTACGCTGGCTGATCAGTACTTTGGAGAACTGACTTAAACCTATGTTTCCCAAACTTTGGTTCTTGGACTTCAATTCCCAGATGCCTAAATCAGTCCATTGGCTGATCAGTGCATTGGGGAATTGACTTAGGCTTCTGTATATACTCAAGTATAAGTCATCCCAAATATAAGTCGAGGTACCTAATGTGGACCTCTAAAACTAGGAAAATAGACTGACCTGAGTATAAGTCGGGGGTGGAAAATGCGGCAGCCGCTAGTGAGTTTCAATAATTAAAACACAGTACATGAAAATATGGTAAAATTAATTAATTTAGACATTTGTGTGGGGGGTGTTTTTTTTGAATGTTTATGTTGACCAGAGTATAAGGTGAGTCCCATTTTTGGACCTTATTTTGGGGGGGCTAAAAAACCCGACTTATACTCAAGTATATACACTATTTGAAGCCCAAAAACCAAAGGTTGAGAAACACGGATCTAGATCTTAACTCAACTAAAAAATAAACTATGGTCCCAATACTCAGCCTATGGGAATTCTGGCAGACTTCCCAGTTTAATATTAAACACCAGACTTCCGTGCGACGTCCTTTTCAAATAGAAAAAAAGGAAAAACAATCAATTTGACCCCCTTGGGATCTAACATCATGTTTCTAGAAACTGTGCATGACTTCAGGCTTCTGCAAAAGTCCCTCGTCACACCTGGAAAATCATGACACAAGTTGACATGGCATTACTTGAAAGCCAGTCGTATCCAACTCTAGGGTTCAGTGCTCATCTCTGTCTATAGCCAAAGAGCCAAGGCTGTCGGCATCTGCAGATGTTTCCATGGACATGTAGCAGCCTCAACACCGGAGTGCATGGAAATGCTGTTTACCTTACCCCTAAAGTGGTACCTACTTATCTACTTGCAATTTCTTGCTTTTGAACTGCTAGGTTGGCAGGAGCTGGGACAGAGATGGGAGCTCACTCCGTCGTGCAGCACTCAGGAATCAAACTCCGATCTGAAGTCGTTGACTTCAGCATTTTAACAACTTGAGCAACATCAAAGGAAGATACAGCTGAGGAACTCAACCTCACTTACATCACTTGTTATCTTTCCTGCTGAAGCGGTACCTATTTATTGACTTGCAATTTCTTGCTTTTGAACTGCTAGGTTGGCAGGAGCTGGGACAGGGACAGGCGCTCACTGAGTCGTGCAGCACTCGGGTCTGAAACTGCTGACCTGCCGACCTTCCAGTTATCAAGCTCAGCATCTTAACCACTAAGCCACCACAGTCCTGAACTGACTTACAGCAAACCCTAACAGGGCTTTCAAAGAAAGTGGGATATTTAAGGAGTGGCTTTTACAGGTTCCAACTTCCTCCGGTGAGTTTCCGTGGCTGGTCAGGGATTCGAACTTCTGAGTCATTATAGTCCCTCACTCGATCTACTACAATACACTGAGTACAGTAATACACAGGATAACAATTGCATCGGATAACGCTAGAATTGGATAACGATGCACGTTTTTTGGAAAAAACGTGCATCGGACAACGATTCTGGAAAACAATCCTTTAGCGCTATCCGATTCAATCATCTTGGGGGGGGGTGGATTGAGTGGAACATCTACCCAATCCACACACACACTCCAGCAATGGATCGCTGCCACTGAACTAGGGTTGGGGGAAAGGTACCCGCATGCCTTTCCTCCAACCCTAGTTCACTAGCAATCATTAGTCTAGGGTCAGTTTGGCTTCAGGGGCAAACCGCGCGGTTTGTCCCTGAATTCAGGGCTCTTTTTTTTTTTAGCGTTGTTCGATGCATGCATCGGACAATGCTAAAAATCGGATAACGTCATGACTTGTGGAACCAAGTCATAACGTTATCCGGTGTTCTAGTGTATCTCAAAAATGCTTTTAACTGGTCTGGAAAACATTGGGGTTGGGGGTTAATTGAATGTCTAGCGGAATGGAGTAAAACCCAATCAAAAGATGGAGGAAAGATCTCACTGGACAAGGAACAACATTAAAGGAGGAGACGGTTGAGGAACTCAACCTCCCCAATGTCCTTTGGAGGACCCTTAATAGGCTGAGGATTGGGGTCCCTCAATGAAAGACCAACAGGCTCAAGTGGGAGCTGATGGTGGGCAACAACATATGTGAATGTGGAGAGACACAGGATCTGACTCATTTGCTGGTTGCTACTGGAAACATGTACCGATGAGGATTTAATTGTGGCCAGCAGCAAAGCCAAGAAAGAGTCTGCGTAAGAAGAACATTTTGAAAATGACACTCTGGCCGCATCTGGAAACCTAAGCAGGCTATAGTTAGAACACGGATGTAAAACCACACGGGGAAACCTTAGATCTCCAGATAGGGTTGTTAGAAAGGCGTAGTTACAGCTGATGGTCAGAGTTGACAATCCTGAGCTAGAGTGACCAGTGATGCAACTCAAAAAGAGGAAGCCTCTTATGTCCCTACCGTCCACACCTTCACTGACACAAGCATGGTCCAGATGGAGCCACAACAAGAGGCATCAGAAAAACCAGAGACAAGCAATGGTGGAAAGAGTCAAAGAAGAAATTAAGAAACGGGAAGAAGAGTTCAGGAGGCCAGGATGTCATTTCTGACTCTAGGGTTTGGTGCTCATCTCTTGCTTATAGCCAAAGAGGCAACGCTGTCTGCGTCTGCAGACGTTTCCATGGACATGTGCCGGGCATGACTAGACACGGAACGCTGTTTCCTTTCCCACCGAAGTGGTCCCTATTTATCTACATTGCAATTTCTTGCAGTTTCAAACTGCTAGGTTGGCAGGAGCTGGGACAGAGATGGGAGCTCACTCCATCATGCAGGACTCGGGTCTCGAACGGCTGACCTGCCAACCTTCCAATCGTCAAATTCAGTGTCTTAACCACCAAGCCACCAGCAGTCCCTGTTCTGTGTAAAGGCATCTTCTAAACCCAACTTCTCTTCCATTGCCAGTTAAAAATTACACCCAATGCTTCTCCCCCTCTTCAAAATAGTTTTTAAAAACTCACAGTGAGAGAGAGCGAGAAACACCAAGCCAATTAAACTGCAAATAACAACCACTCATTCTTTCTTGGAATAATCCCACTTCACAGTAGCTATTTCAGAGCAACTGGCTAAATAACATTAACTGACTTTTAATGATTCAGCTTTTGATTCAGTGTTGAAACACCAAGAGGTTTATTTGGGAGGGTGGTGGGTGGAAATAATAATTTGAAGTGCCATCCAGAAAGAAAAATAAATATCTTTTTCAAGGGCAACGAAGCAGAATTGAGATTAGCCAACGGAGTGGAAGATTCTTGTGAATGGAGCAACGATAAGCTTGTTTTTGACACAAGCATTGGATCTCTGGAAGGTCGGGGTTTGATGCCCGAGTACTGCACGACAGAGTGAGCTCCTGTCTCTGTCCCAGCTCCTGCCAACCTAGCAGCTCAAAAGCAAGAAATAGGGACCACTTCGGTGGGAAGGTAAATAGTGTTCCATGCTCTTCGGTGCCTAGGCACTCCTGCCACATGTCCATGGAAATGTCAGCAAATGCAGACAGAACTGGCTCCTTGGCTATAAATGGAGATGAGCACTGAACCCTAGAGTCGGATACTCCTAGCTTTCGAGAAACTATTGCTTTTCCAGATCTCAGGGTAGGTTTGCTAGTTAAAGCTTTGTAGGTAAAGTGTAAGGCGTGCCTGAAAGTACACTGTTTGGCCCTGTTATATTTTGCCACTGAAAGATTAATAGTGACCCATCACATCTGATGAAAATGCAGCTCATTTTTTGCACAACTCATCTCCAGAACTAACTTTTGCTTTTTAAAGAAAGAAACAATGGCAGACGAATTAGGCATATTTCTGCAGCTAGCCCTTAAGTGCATAATGAATTCCCATTCATTCCTGATCATTTCACAGAAAGGAAAAGGGAGTTACAGAGGAGGGAGGGAGAAACAATCGCTCTTGTTCCGTTGAGCTATTTAGAACCTGCATATCTGACAATTTGTATTTATGTCTCGTCTTCCAAAAGCACAATCCTCAGAAAAACCAAAACTTAAAAAAACAAAAAAGCCAACACGATGCAATTTGATCCACAGAATGAATGGATTCTCTGTGTCTTTGGGTATAATTACCAGAAGGGACATAATTTCCTACTTTTCATTCTACAGCAATTACAAACGTTTTTCGTCGTTGTATGTGTTGTTGTTCTTCTACCAGCAATGGAAGCTGTTTCCTTGAAGGAAAACCACACACACACAAACGCAAACACACAAAGTTAGATCCCGGGTAATTGTAGCTTAGTTAGAGCTCCATCCCATGAATAAAAGGACTGGAATGCATTGAAAGTTTTTCAAGAAACGTCTCTCAGAAAAGGATGGCTTTCAATTGAACTTTTCTCTGCACACAGTTCACCAGACTTTATGCACAATATCCTTCCCCAAATGAAGTGTTACTTCAAGTAAGGTTGTTCAAGACATAGTAAAAACCCCGACTTACATATGCCTTGAGTTACATAAAATCCGACTTACATAATGATTTTTGCACTAAAACCATGTCCCAATTTACATAAATGTCCCGATTTACACAACACAATTTCCTATGGGTTAGCTTCGAGTTACGAGAAAAATTCATTTTTCCTATGGTGTTGGTTCGATTTTCATAATTATCAGTTTCCTATGGGTTTGCTTCAAGTTAAGTAAAAAATTCATTTTTCCTATGGGTTTGCTTTGAGTTATGTAAAAATTCATTTTTCCTATGGGTTTGCTTCAAGTTAAGTAAAAAATTCATTTTTCCTATGGGTTTGCTTCAGGTTAAGTAAAAATGCATTTTTTTCCAATGGGTTTGCTTCGAGTTAAGTTAAAAAACCGATTTACATAAAAGCCTATGGAACAGTCTTTATACGTAAGTAGAGGTTTTACTGTACAGTGGTACCTTGAGATACAAAGGATTTGAATTACAAAATTTTCACATTATGAATGAAAATAAATGGCAAATAATGGCTTGAATTATGAATTTTTCCGGAACAGATTAATTGGTTTTCAATGCATTCCTATGGGAAACCATGCTTCAAGGTGTGAATTTTGGTTTTCAATGCATTCCTATGGGAAACTTGAGCTACAAATTTTTCAGAGCATTAAATTTGTAACTTGAGGTACCACTTTACTTGTTTAGAGCCACTAACAACCACCGCCAAAACCACCACAATGTTTAATGGTTGAGTTAGTCCATAATGGGTTTCATCATTGACCTGCAATTCTCCATGACATGAGTGGGACTCACTCTTGGGGTTTAGGAGACAACAGAATAAGGTTTCTGGAAGACGAGTTGATAACTACAGCATTTTCTGCCTTTCGTTGCTGACATGAAAAGGACCCAATCCACCACGACAGTTTGCAGTGCTGGATCAACCGAGGCGAACTAGAGAAAGCTCCATTAGACAAGCCCAGAGACTGTTACGACGGTTCTTTATTGCAAGTTTAGTGAAATGTTTACAGTGGGAGCAGGATTTTACTTGGTGGTCTTCGCCCAGGCAGAGGAGGCACTTCAAGTGTCCGTCTGTGTGTGGAATCTTTTTGGCGCAGTTAATGCACTTCTTGAAGGAATTAAAGGCTTTCGACCTAGTTGAATGCTACAGAAAAACTGACTAGCTCTTGCGGTTGCAGGGGACCGAGGAGGAGAGGGGAAATGGCGCCAAGGGCAGACGGTCACGGTGGGTAGTCCTAATTTTCAAGATCTATCCGATTAGCTTGACAGCTCCTAGAACGGCTCCATGCAAGCGCAGAACCCATCAGTGTACATTCACAGATACCACAAAGGAGAACTAACGTTTATCTCATTTCAGTGACGAGGAGCTGTAAAAGCAGCAGGCGGTGCGGGCCCTTCGTGACAACTTCCATCCACCCTTTTTGTAAAGGGAAGGGTAAAGTTCACCCTAGCTCAAAAGCCAGTCATATCCAGCTCTAGAGGTCGGTGCTCATCTCCATTTATAGCCAAGAAGCAAGCGCTTGTCTGCGTCTGCTAATTAGGTTTTAATAATTATTGTTTCCTTGTGTTGCTTGTATCTTTTTAAAACAAAATGCAAAAAAACATATAAGCCACCTTTTGTACATTTTAAGCTATGAGGTGGAAAAGCAGCTGAATAAAACATCAACGTCAAGGCTGCGCTAAATTTGGCAAGACTACCAACGAGATGCTATGGTTTTCTTTCTTTTACTTGTTACAAAGGAACCAGAACAGCAAAAGAACAGCAGCAACAAAAGCCCAACCTTAAAACAGCAACCCTGGAGTAAAAATGAATAATAGATAAATATATCTAAAGGGAAACCAAAGTTCAGAAAACAGGTAACCCCAGATTGAGTATCCTGTACGAAGTAACGAAGCTCCAGAGGATTAGAAATTCATGCTGCTGCGGAGAAGAGAAAAAATTAAAAAGATACAGATAACCTCATCCCTTAGTACACGCAAACACTCAACAAGATGCAGAAATGCAACCCCGACATATGTGTGGCTGCATGTAATTTACAATGATTAGAGATGAGAAGGAAATTCAAAACAGTATCCCAGAGTGTCAAATATTAGCTGGAGGTGGGAAGTGTAAGCAATATTCAAGGCATGCGTAGCATACGCAAGAGAGAGAGACAGAAATCTCAGCTCTTCGAATAAAAATGCCAAACAATACTCTCCTAAAGCAAATGCTAACAGAAAAGGATTCTAATCTTTGGGTTCCTTTTATTTTTATTTATTTATTTTCTTCTGTTCGTGTCCAGGTCAAGCTTTGGAATCAGTGATGGGATGTAACAGGTTCTCACCAGTTCACCAGAACCGGTAGTAACTTTTCCCAGTGTCCTGGAGAACTGGTTGCAGCTTTTGGGGGAACCACCTTTGGGGCTTTTCACTGGTTTCTCCACTGCACATGCGCGCCAAGCACTTGGTGTGCATACACGCCTACAGTGCTTGGCGCGTATGCACGGCCTCCTTGCTGTCCTCCCAAGTGGGGAGGAGGAAGAGAAGCTGCTAACCTGAAGCTCCCTATAGCCTGGTCCCCTAGATATCCTAGAGAACTGGTTAGGCAAAGACTTAGTACCTAACTTCTTTAACTGTTGAAAAGTGCCAAAATGAAGCCATCTTGTGGTGAGTTCATTCTGTAGTTCCTTCCATCTGACCTAGTGTGAGAAAGATTAGCCAGAATAAGCTTTAAGCTCTGGTTTAAAAGCTCTGGTTGATTTGTGTTTGGGGTTTAGGTGTATTTTAATGTATTTTTATTTATTTACAGGTTTGTGTTGTGGGTAGGTGGGTAGGTGGGTTGAGGTGTGTGTGTATGTACTTATTTTTATTTTATTTTTTATTATTTTTTAATTTGTTTTCTTTGGCCCCACCCACATCATGATGTCATGACATTGGCTCCACCCATGATGTTAGCTCCGCCCACACCATGATGATGTCATGGTGGGGTAGTAAAACTCTTGACATCCCACCACTGTTTGGAATGTCCAAATGAAGTCACTTTCTTGGCTTTGGCGTTGGCCAAACTCAAGTCCCCGTTGGTGTAGGTATCTGGCAGTAATTAGCAGACCAGTAAATGAGCCCATGGATTCTGTATCTCGTTGTCCGCCAGTAGCCCCCACTTGAGCCTGACGGTCTTGCATTGAGGGATTCCAACCCTCAGCCTATTCAGGGTCTTTCAAGTGACGAAGGAGAGATTGAGTTCCTCAGCCATCTCCTCCTTTAATGTTGTTCCGTAGGGGCTGTGGTGGCTCAAATGGCTAAGAAGCTCACCTTGTTAGCTGGAAGGCTGGCAAGTTGGCAGTTCAAGACCCGGGGATGGCATGACGGATTGAGTGCCCGTCTCCGTACCAACTCTTGGTGACATGATAGGAGCCTCATTTGGGAATCTCCTGAGTGGAGTTTCTCCAGCAAAATTCCTTTCAACCCAGAATAATTTCTGACTAATAATAATAATAATAATAATAATAATAATAATAATAATAATAATAATAATAATAATAATAATAATAATAATAATAATAATAATAAGAATAAGAATAAGAATAAGAAGAAGAAGAAGAAGAAGAAGAAGAAGAAGAAGAAGAAGAAGAAGAAGAAGAAGAAGAAGAAGGACAATGACAATAACGACAAACGACAAACGACAATGACAATTCTTCTTCTTCTTCTTCTTCTTCTTCTTCTTCTTATTATTATTATTATTATTATTATTATTATTATTATTATTATTATTATTATTATTATTATTATTATTATTATTATTATTATTATTATTATTATTATGTTCTTTGCTCAGTGAACTCCTTCCTCCATCTTCTAATTTGGTTTTGCTCTTGCATCCCCTCAAGAATGTTTGTTCTTGCCATAAAGCTCTCCCTGGATCAGAGTTGGTGGACTTGAGGTTCATCATCTCCGTTCAGAGGATGTCGAGGGCCCTTCTCTTGGTTAGTTCTCTCATCGCCTGCTGCTACTTCTCTCCTTATCTTAGGTGGAGCGATACCAACAAGAGGGTGTATTCTCTTGACTGGTGTAGGTTTGAGGCATCCTATCACTCTATGCATGGCTTCATTAACAGTGATGTCCACTTGCTTTTCATGTGTGGATGCTCTCCACACTAGAGCAGCAGACTCTGCTGTGGAGAAGCTCAGGGCCAAAGCTGATGTACACAGTGTGGATGGTTGAGTTCCCCATTTATAGTTTGTGAGTTCCGTGACGATGCTGTTCCTTGTACAGTCAAACCTCGCATAAAGAGCGCCTCGCTTAAAGAGCAGGATTTTCTCTGAATGTTCGCTTCACTTAACAAATAAAACCAACCAAAAACTCGGTTAACAAATAAATCAGGGTTCGCAATCCCCCCCACCCCAAACTGGTCACTTACAATGGTGTTTCGCTTAAAGAGCAAACTCACTTAAAGAGCAATCCTGTGGAACGCATTATGCTCTTTAAGCGAGGTACAACGTTACTACCTTTGGGGGGCTAGACCTAAGACACAAGCAATTCCCAAAGAAATGAACCGCCTGCGCACCTGCGCTTGAACTGACATCGATGCTACAGGTATCGATGAGAAAATAAAAGCAAGGCCAATGCAGCTGCCGCTGGCCTTTCGTAAAGATAAAATTTTGAGTTTAAAACCAAAGTGCTGCACCAAAGAAAACCGAGCGCTCTAAGCTTCTTATCAGAGGTTACTTTGCTTCCCCGCATATATAAAAGATGTAAAACGACTAACTTGAGGGAGGCTTTCGGCAGATGTAAGAGAGATAAACTGAAGCCTAGCTGGAGAGGCCCAGATAAATAGGGGCATTTGAAGGTTGAAAAGAACAGACCCCTATCTCTCAAATCCCAAGGATTATTCCTCGTGACAGGTAAGAACTTCTGACAGTTCGATTTTATCTTTTGAGTCTAAGCACAGGAGGTAAATTTACATCTCAGTTCACAGACTTACAATGAGGGATATTTTTTGTTATGATGATGGTTATTGTGGGGTTTTTTAAAGAAAGAACCAGACTGTGTCCAATACTTTACACCCAATGTTAAAAACGGAACAAATTGGATTTGATTTTAATGTAAACCAAAACAATTCATTGATGGGACATTTATCTGCCGGACAGGGAGGACGACACTAGAGGAATGCTATCAAACATGACAGACATGTTTATTCTAAAAATAAAGAATATTGGGCATAATTTTTAATGTAAAAAAAGTGTTTTGGTCCTCCCCCCCCTCCCCCGTGAGCTTCCCTGGAAGTTCATTCTAGTGATGCTTTGGATTAGGTTAAAGAAACCAGAAGAATGGTTTTAAAAGAATGCAGGTACAAAATGGAGCACCATGAAATGCACACACACAGTCAACTGAAAGCACAATGCACCCCTCTTATTTGCACAGATTGCCTCGAGTGCACACGTGCGCATATCTAATCACTTAAGGCTTGCTTAGACATTCGCCACGACTTATCCAGCGGCACGACAGCCCGGCATCTGCTCCTCTAGATGACAGAGAGAGAGAGAGGGACCGCTGTTAAGTCTCTTTCCCAAAAATGTGTGGACAGCTTACCCCATGTCAAGCAACCTCGCTGCATGTTTTAAAAAACCATACAGCCAGCCAAAGCTGCATCGCACCAAGCCAGCCCCGGCCCTTCCGTTTCAAAGATCGACCGAACTGCGTTCACTTCATCAAAGCAGCCCCTTAATTTTACACGGCCCCTGATGCCACAGGACTCTTGGAAGCGCATGAAAAGAAAAGTTCTGACTTGCAGGAGACATTTAGCTGTGAATCAGCAGTTGGGGAAATTCATTATTCAAGAGGCGGGTTGTTTACAGCGTATTACAGCTTGGTAAATTATTTATCCGTGGCCCGTCTTGTCTGCCTGTGTTCTTTTCCTTTAAGAAGCGGGGAGAGGATTATAAACTCCCTTGCGGGGAACATGCGCCCGCCAGAGGTAGGATGTCGGGGCTTTCTGTTCCTTTACACACATTACACATGGGAGAACAGTCTACAGTCCAGCTCAGCTACTGACTGGGTCTTCGTCTTCCGTGTCTAGGCCAGACACGGAACAGCCAAAAGGAAGACACGTTTTGGCGATTTCACTTTGTAGTTCCTTTCATCTGACCTGGTGTGAGAAAGGCAGCAGTTTGAGACCTGAGTGCTGAATGACGGACTGAGCTCTTGTCTCTGTCCCAGCTCCTTCCAAGCTAGCAGTTCAGAAGCAAGAAATTGCAAGTAGATAAATAGGGACCACTTTGGTGGTCTGCCACATGACCACGGAAAACGTCTGCAGAAGCAGACAGCGCTGGCTCTTCGGCCATGAAACAGAGATGAGCACTGAAACCTAGAGTCAGATACGACTGGCTTTCAAGCAAGGGTTATCTATTGACTGGGCACCCATAGCATATAGGTAAACCCTTCTTTCGTTCATGAGAACAAGAAACCACAAATACATTCTCTATTCTCTCATGTGAGTGAGATCTTTTCATACCAAAAAGGGTTTTTTTCTAAACCTGATAAAAAGACCTGAAGGTCTGAAGAAGTGGACTTGACCCACGAAAGCTAACAATAAAAATATAGCAGTTAGTCTTTAAAGTGCTACAGTGTTTTTTATTTTGTTTTGTTCATTTTGTTTTCTGATATAAAAAAAAGAAATCCCCTTGCGTGTTTTTAAGAGTGTCCCTCTTAAACCTAGAAAAAGCAAATTCAAAAGACCTAGTTTTCCCCCTGCACAAAAGAAGCCAGAACTCCCCATCACCAGATCATTTGAATTAAAACAACTGCATTTCTATGCATTGCAAATTACAGTACAGTATCTATATTTTTAAGCAAGCACACTTTCCAGTCTCTACTTCCTCCTACTGTGGGAAGAAAGCGCTACCCGTCATCTTTTAAATGTGAGCCTAGTTGCCAGTCACAGAGAGAACCGGGAAGTCACTTAACAGTCTATGGCAGGGGTTCCCAAACTTTTCGCGCTGCAGAACAGTCACGTGGTTGAGCGGGCCGGTCATGTGGTTCCTCCCACCATAACACGAGTCCGCAGCTGTTGTAAATGCACTTATTTCATGTGCCCTCTTTCCAAGGGCATTCAAGTAACAAAATGGCCATCCCTTTGAAGCTGTTGGGGCAAAATGACTACACACACCCCGTCGTGGGCGCAGGGCAAAATGGCCATCCTGCCCTCAAAGCTGACTGAGAAAGCGTGACCTGATCCCCGACTTGAAAAGGCTGGGAACGCCTGGTCTACACCAAAGTACAGTTTCCCTGGACTGCTACATTGAAAGAAACAAATCTCAAATGAGTTGACAACATGGATGGATGGGTAGGTGGGTAGGCGGGTGGATGGATGGATGGAGAGAACAAGATCATGGATGGATGAATGGGTGGAGGATGGAGAGAACAATATCATGGATGGATGGATGGATGGATGGATGGATGGATGGATGGATGGATGGATGGATGGATGGATGGATGGATGGATGGATGGATGGATGGATGGATGGAGAGAACAAGATCATGGATGGATGGATGGATGGATGGATGGAGAGAACAAGATCATGGATGGATGGATGGATGGATGGATGGATGGATGGATGGATGGATGGATGGATGGATGGATGGATGGATGGAAGGAAGGAAGGAAGGAAGTGCTTTATGTTATATATTGTGTCAATGGGTTTCCCAAGTCTGGAGAGCGAATGGATTCATTCTTCTCATAAATCCATTCTTCTCATAAACTTCTGAAGGTGACCCATGGACCCATGTGGGTCAACCTTAAGTATGTAAATATTAAGCAAGAATATGCGACCATAATCTAAAGCAAAATGCTCACTTTTCCTTCTTTTACACAACACAACAGAGAGAAAGCTTTGTTTGGCCCTTGCTGAAAAAACTCCCCGAAAGTATTAAAAAAAATTAATGATTAAGTGGCTTCTTTTAGCCTTAATTAACGGCCAGAGACGGAACTCTTGAAGGCTCTTTTCTCTGTAATTGCACCTGAAGTTTATGATATAATAAATAAGATGCAATATCAATAATTATTATTGAACAGTTTGTCGGCTTCAAGGGCAGCAATGACAGTTATACTGGCAGGGGCCGCCTACACAATGTCCCCTCAAGTCAGTGTCAATGTTTAAAGGTGATAAATAAACATATTAAACAACCACCACCAAAATTAGAGGCCATTAAAACAGCTAAATTTCCTTCCAGGGGAATGCCAAGGCAGCATGGAAATCCAGCTAACAGATGGATGGAGCTAGGAAATGGAACGTAAAACCACCACACCATATCCTAAGACTGTGATGGCAAACCTTAGCACTCCAGATGTTCTTGAACTTCAAATCCCAGAAGCCCAAGTCCCTGTGAATTCACTTGAATGGGTTTACAGAGACTTGAGCTTCTGGGAATTGAAGTTCAAGAACAACTGGAGTGCCAAGGTTTGCCATCACTGTCTAAGAGAACAAAAAGGGCACATTCAACATGGTTTTAGACACATCTTGGACATGTGGCAGGCATGACTGGCCACCGGCGCACACAGAATGCTATTACCTCTCCTGCCAAAGTGGTACCTATTTATCTACTTGCAATTTCTTGCTTTCGATCTGCTAGTTTGGCAGGAGCTGGGACAGAGACGGGAGCTCACTCCATCATGCAGCACTCGGGGCTTGAACTGCTGAGCTGCCGACCTTTCGGACATCAAGTTCAGCACCTTAACCATGAAGCTACCACGTTCCCTTCAAAGGTAAACCTAAATAATGGGACTAGGAAAGATGTCACCTCTGACCATTGGTCAGGTTCTGTTGCCTTCTACAACCTGTGTTACAAACTCACACCACTAAACAGCTGAAGTATCATCGCAACAGAAGACAACCAACACTGTCATGCTCTCCTCCTTGTCTAGCCAACTTTCGCCTCTCTGTTTTCGCAGTTTTCCCCAGTTGCACCTTTGACAGTCAACAGCTAACCTTGTCAAGGCAAGGCGGTAAGGAGGGGATGGGAAGAGGAGAGCATGATGTGGTGGCAGCGAAGTGACAAGTTTTGACATCCTGTCGGAAGCTCGGTGTTCTGTTCTTCTCATCCGATCGCTATCAAGAGGCATAACGTGGGCTCCTCTGCACAGCTAGGCAATCCGATGCCTGCAAGCCTCAGCCAAGGGAAAGAGATTGAGAAGGTAACCGGGATAAGACCATCTTGATTTCCTATCTATCTATCTTTCCTGCTACGGTAATGGAGCAGATGGTGCAGCCAGTGACTCAACGCCGAGTGTTAGGTGGCGGTTAACTAACCTGACTCCCTAGAGGGGCCAACAGCTACAGATGGATAAGCCCCTTTAGGTAGGGTGATGGTCCCCCTCAGTGGAGGAAATGCCACTGGAAACCATCACATTGGGCCCAAGGGCAAAATGTGTGGAGGAGGAACTCTGATACCCAACAGTCATGGAGGGCGGAAGAGGCCATGCCAGATGGAATGGCTGTGAAGGCACACCTTGTCCATATCCTCAAGGCTGCGGCAGTCCATTGCAGTCCCGGTGTTAAATCCTGCATGTCTCATTTCATATGTGCTGCAGGAGATGGCTCCGAGATCATAGTGTGTGGGTCACTTTATGGCAAGATGGGATCCACCTTAAACAAACTCACACCAGTGACATTCTTCCTGCTTTTGGGGGGGGGGGGGATGCATTATTGGATAAGAGTTGCAGTAGACAACGTCTATCTGTCTATCCAACCATCCATCCAACATCCATCCATCCATCCATCTTGATTTTCTTTCTATTTATCTACCTACCTATCTTGATTTCATATCCATCCAACCATCCAACCATCCATCCAACCAACCAACCAACCAACCAACCAACCAACTATCCATCCTGATTTTCTTTCTTTCTTTCTTTCTTTCTTTCTTTCTTTCTATCTATCTATCTATCTATCTATCTATCTATCTATCTATCTATCTATCTATCTATCTATCTATCTATCTATCTATCTATCTTGATTTCATATCCATCCATCCAGGTTTTCTATCTATCTATCTACCTACCTACCTACCTACCTACCTACCTACCTACCTACCTACCTACCTACCTACCTACCTACCTATCTTGATTTCATATCCATCCATCCATCCATCCATCTTTCCGTCTGGATTTTCTTTCTATCTACCTACCTACCTATCTATCTTGATTTCATATCCATCCATCCATCTATCCATCCATTCATTCATCCATCCCTCACTCACTCGCTCCTAATTTGGCTCGTGTTATTTTGTTTTCTTCTCGCCATTTTCCACAGGAACAGGGGGGTTTTCTCCATCCCCCCTTTCCCTGATCTCCCTCCCACCCCCAAAACGTGAGGAAATATATTCTTTTTTAGCATGCACGGCAACTGAAAAGGTTACTTTGGCCTTTCTAAATACCACATGCTGTGCGCTGCGCACGGTGCTAATGACTCGGAGGATGTACAGGTATTCTCTCTCACATCTTAACCTTTGAAAAATGGAGCCCTCATTATCTTACCTTCACAAGCAGTTTGTTCACCTTATGTCACTTATCTCTTGACAAACGTCACCCTTCTAGGAATGTGTGCGTGGCATGCAAAATCCCTCTGCCTTTGGTGGGCCATCTTAAGGGACCTGGCTGCTTGGCAATTATTTGTTGTTTTAATACCATGGAGCCCCAGAAACAGAAATAAGTGGTTTCTAGATCAAAGCCTCTCCCCAGTCGGAGGGGGGGGGCAGATCATGCTCTCTCAGTCATTTTTCCCTGCCTGCACGATGGGGTGTGGCTATTTTGTCCCAGCAACTTCAAAGGGGCAGCCATTATGTTTATTCAATGCCCTTGGGAGGGGTGGGTGGGCCACGTGAAATGGCACCACGGGCTGGATCCGGCCCACGTGACTTAGGTTGGGAACCCCTACCTTAGAAGAATTAAATGGGCCCCCACCATAATTGGGACATATTGTGAGAAGAGAAGACTCGCAGGAAAAGATGATAATACCAAGAATGACATTTAACTTTTAATTTTTCTTGAGATTGGTTTTATCATATTGATAGGTTTTTATTGATGTCCTGTGTTATTGCTGTTTTAAGGTCATGTTGGTGGCCCTGGGTCACCTGTGAGGAGGGCAGCATATAAATATGAATGAATGAATGAATGAATGAATGAATGAATGAGACTCTGAAGCCTAAGATCCTCTCTTTGAAGGTAAGAGTGAGTCAAAAATAGCTTTGACCTTTTATCAAGGTTTCCAGAACCTGTAGAAGCCATCAGCACAACACTATCATCCTACCCCATTGAGAAATAGGGTACCCAACCCAGCGAGCTGTTTCTATAAGCAAAGAACCTAGATTGATCTTCTAACTCTTAAATACCCATTGCCCTTGCTCAATAGTCATATCTGACTCTAGGGTTCGGTGCTCATCTCCATTTACAGCCAAAGAGCCAGCGCTCTCTGCATCTGCAGAAGTTTCCATGAACATGTGGAAGACATGACTAGACACTTCAGAGGATGGAACACTGTTACCTTTCCTTCCAAAGCAGTACCTATTTCTCTCCTGGTATTTTATTTTATTGCTTTCAAACTGCCTAATTGTTTTGTAAAAGCAGCAACACCGACATTGAAGAGTGACCTCGACTGATGTGTTATGTGAAATTTTGCCCACTGCTTATGTAAAATGCCTTTTCTGTCGTTGTTTTCTTTCTCTGTTGATAAGAGACTGTGGGGGCTTTGTGGTTAAGACACCGACTGAGTGAGCTCCTGTTGACTGTCCCAGATCCTGCCAATCTAGCAGTTCAAAAGGAAAAAATTTGTAAAACCCCGGGTTACAACCGCCTCAGTTTAAGTTTGCTCCGGTTTACAACAACAAACCCTATGGAAATACCGTCCCGGTTTACAAATTTTTAATGTATTTGTTTTGGTTTACAACGATCAATTCAGGACCATATTTTTGAAAAATTTCAATGCATCCCTATGGATGTTCTGGGTTACAATTTTTTCGGGTTACAATGGAGGCTGTTGGAACGGGCCTTCGTCGCAATCTGGGGTTTTACTGTAGATAAATAGGTACCACTTCAGCAGGGAAGGTAACAGCCTTCTGTGTCTAGTCATGCCCTGCCAGATGTCCACGGAAACGTCTGTAGATGCAGAAAGCACCGGCTCTTTGGCTGTAAATGGAGATGAGCACCAATTGTCTTGAGTTGGATACGACTGGCTTTTCAGCAAGGGTGACCTATTGATAAGGGCACATCAAAACATTTTGCCCTTTCAGCTGAGAAGGAAGGAAGGAAGGAAGGAAGGAAGGAAGGAAGGAAGGAAGGAAGGAAGGAAGGAAGGAAGGAAGGAAGGAAGTAGGCAGGCAGGCAGGCAGGCAGGCAGGCAGGCAGGCAGGCAGGCAGGCAGGCAGGCACAAAAGAAAGAAGGAAGGAAGGACGGAAAGAAAGAAAGAAAGAAATGAAGGAAGGAAGGAAGGAAAGAAAGAAGGAAGGAAGGAAAGAAAGAAAGAAGGAAGGAAAGAAAGAAGGAAAGAAAGAAAGAAAAGAGAAGGAAGGAAGGAAGAAGGGAAGGAAGGAAGGAAGAATGAAGAAGGAAGGAAAGAAGGAAGAAAAGAAAGAAGGAAGGAAGGAAGGAAAAAGGGAAGGAAGGAAGGAAAAAGGGAAGAAAGAAAGAAAGAAGATTGATACCACAATTACTACTTCTTCCATGTCTAATCCATATGTGAAACTGCCAAAATTAAGGTGTCCAAGTAGACAATGAAGGGAAAGGGGCTGTGAAGTTGTCATCCATGTCTTTATCCATGTTCCAAAAGGCTCCTTTTCAATTCCTTGGCGTAGGAATGCTACGCATCTGTGGCCTTTTATTTCCTATGCACCTTGTGGCCTGTTTTTATGCATTCCGTTGCTGCGGAACGGTGCATCAAGAGAGCGAACGCGGCTTATGAAAATCTTCAGGGAGGAGGGAGAAAAATCAATAAGAAATCAACTATGATAAATGCCATTTGACAATTTTTTCTCATTAATCACATTCCTGGGCTCCGAAGCATGCAAAGCGGTGGGGGTGAAATCTATACTCATAAAAGTGTAATTGGGAACATTTTTCCTGCTTACACAGGAGCCGGGGCGGAGCAGGAGAGGACGTGGGCCAGAATTACAAATTCACCAAAGTCACCCCGATGAAAAGGGATGGACTGTGTTCGAAAGTTGATGCAACGGATCCTGGCTCAAATCAACTTTAAATCCTAAACAAGAGTAACCCAGACCTGCCTGGGTCATCCTTGGCATTTACCATCATTGGGTGAAATGACTAGACAGAACGCTGTCACCTTTCCTGCCGAAGTAGTACCCCTTTATCTACTTGCAATTCCTTGCTTTCGACCTGCTAGGTTGGCAGGAGCTAGGACGGATGATGGGATCTCACTCCGCAGTGTAGCACTCGGGGCCCAAACTGCTGGCCAGCCAAACTTCCGGTCATCAAGTTCAGCATCTTAACCACAAAGCCACCGATTTTAGATGAATCTGGAAACCCTATCCCTAGTTACAAACTTATGGCTGTAACTTTGAGGTCAAATAATATTTAATTTAATTTTTATATTTATATCCCACCCGATCAGAGGACATCTGACTGGACCCGAGCAAAAGCCTGAATTGACCTCTCCATCCCATAGGGCTCCGACTCTGACCATTTTACACTGGGGGCCTGACCACACCCTCTGGACAGCTAAGTGGGGCCGACCCACATCCCCGGAAGCGGAAGTATATCCGGGGGTGTTTACAACAGATGTGGGCATATTTACAGCTGATGTAACCAGGGCTGTGGAGTCGGAGTCGAAGAGTCGGAATTGGAGGAAATTTTGGGTACCTGGAGTTGGAGTCGGAGTCAGAAGTATACAAAACTGAGGAGTCGGAGTCGGAACATCTACCGACTCCACAACCCTGGCATTTACACATGTGTGGGCATGTTTTACAGCTGTCGTAAATGCATCTGCTTCCACTTTCAGGTGCAGGGGCCATGGGGACATTAAATGGTGCCATGGGCCAGAGCTGGCCCGTGGGTCATTGGTTGGAAACCCCTGCTATATGGTCTAGGTGGGGTGTTTGCACAGGAAAGCAGGTTTTGTAACAGGGAAAGTACTGTAGTCCAGATTTTCTGGGACATTTTGGGTTACAGTATCCCTAAGAGCTTCTGCACTTCCGAGGACTTCAACAACCGGGCAAAGAGATCGAGGCAGGATCTTCTGGAATCAAGGCCAAGGCTTCCATTCTGTAGGGATCGACACCAGGCATAACCTTTGGTTGTGGACTTCAAATGAACAATATTTGTTTTAAAATTAAAAAAATCAGTAGTGATGGATAAAATTGGGCTTTTTCTCCCTCTGCTCCGGAGACCTACAGAAGTTGTGGCTTTTGCATAGCAAGGACTGCAGTGGCTCAAATGACTATGACGCTGACTGGGAGGCAAGCAGGTCAGCAGTTCGATTCCCGAGTACTGCATGACGGAATGAGCTCCCGTCTCTGTGCCACCTCCTGCCAACCTAGCAGTTCGAAAGCAAGACATTGCAAGTAGATAAACTGGGACCACTTCGGTGGGAAGGTAAACAGTATTCCAGGGTCTAGTCATGCCTGCCATACGACCACAAAAACGTCTGCAAAAACAGACAGCGCTGGCTCTTCAGCTTTGAAACAGAGATGAGCACTGAACCCTAGAGTCAGATACGACTGGCTTTCGAGCAAGGGGAACCTCACAGAGCCCGCTAACCGCCTCTCATTAAAAAAACATAAAACTGGAAGCAGATGTCTCAGCACTTCTAGTTTCAATATTTCACACACACACACACACAGACACACAGACACACAGACACACACAGACACACACACACACACACACACACACGTTCTGGGCCATTTCTAGGCCTGGTAATTCCTACCACGGCCGTAAAATGCATCCATGGCTGTCGTAAATGATTTTGCGACAGCCGCAGGCACATTTGCGCAGGCTCAGGTGCATTTTACGGCTGTTACGGACACATGCGCTTCCGCTTCCAGCGTGGCAGCGGCATCGCAGGCCACATGAAATGGCACCGCAGGCCGGAGACGGCCCACAGGCTGTAGTCTCACCACCCTTGATGTAGAGGCATAATCCTAGCAAACTTGATTATAGAAAGCTCCAAAGTACCCTAGATATTATATCTAGCAGAAACCCAAGGAACGGTTCACCGGCCAACGCAAAGAGATTTCACCCTCCAGATGAAAACAACATTAGATGCTATTGTCAGGCCACGTTAAAAGCATTTAGCCTCACATATCAAACACTGACTCCCTTTTCAGAAGTAGAAAAGAAAAGGCCTCGGAGAAAATGGAAAATCCCATCATTCGTCCTTTCCCCCCTCGATACACACCTGGCCTCCAATATGGGTTTTCAGACCCTGTCAGTTATGGGAAAGCCACGACGAAGACGATAAATAAATAAGCCTCACTTAAACTTGAGTTTATTCGCCACAATCTCTCAACAATTTAATAGAAACACGAAATGTTCCAGCAATTCTCCGTAACATGAGCTCCAAGCTTGAGATATTGATTTCTTTCGAATTGTCTGGAACTAAACTCCAGTGACAGGTACACATTGCAACACAGCTAATCTAATGTGCCATACACCTATACCAGTACAGTATATGTGTGTGTGTGTGTATCTCCTTTGTTCCAAAAGGTCTTTCCAAATCATTATTTTTCCCCCCATGGAGAAACTTTGCTTCTGGCCTGGTTTTTACACTCACTGTAGTTTGAAGACCTTAAAAGCTTTTCCTGAATGAGTTCTTGTTCTTTATGCATCCAGAGCAATACTTCTACACTAGTCACATGGTCAACCGATGAGGTCCTTAGCATCCGCCTGTAGATCCACATTTCAAAACCTTTGATGCTCTTTTCAGATGCTTTAGTCAACATCCAAGCTTTAACATCATATAGCAGGGATTCTCAACCTGAGGTCTGTGGGCCGGATGTGGACCACAGCACCATTTCATGTGGGCGCCCTGCCTACACCACACCAGGAAGTGCCATGTGGCGGAAGAAGGGCAAAATGGCCGTCCAGCCCCTGGAGCTGTCTAAGGGAGTGTGACCTGGCCCCTGGATCACGCCGTATAGCAACACTAGGAATACGTAACATCTCACTATTCGGATCTTTGTAGCGACAGTTAGATCTCTACTGCATAACAAGTGTTGCATTTTTATGACGGTGAACCTTGCTGTTTCTATTCGTATCTTAATCTCTACCTCGGGATCCCAATTTTCATTTAACATCCTCCCCAAATAGACAATTTTATCTACTCTTTCGATTTCTTGCGATCCTGCCATTAGCTTGCCTTGAGTTGGTGTTCGGCTTATAACCAGATGTTTTGTCTTTTTGATGTTGAGATCCAAACCATATTCTGCACTTAAAGCTCTAAGTCAATCCGGCATCCGCCGAAGATCTGTAAACAGTGATGGGATGTAACAAGTTCTCACCAGTTCGCCAGAACCAGTAGTAATTTTTCCCAGTGTCCTGGAGAACCGGTAGCAGATTTTTTTTGGGTGGGGGGAGAACCACCTTCGGGGCTTACCTTTTCACTGGTTCCCCCACTGCGCATGCGGCCAAGCACTTGGTGTGCATCTATGCCTACAGTGCTTGGTGCATATGCACGGCCTCCTTGCTGTCCTCCCAAGCAGGGAGGAAGAAGAGAAGCTGCTAGCCTGAAGCTCACTATAACCTGCTCCCAAGGGTAAGTGACTCTCCTTTGGGATGTGGTGTGTCTGTATTTTAATGTGTACTTAATACCTTTACCTATATTGACGTACTACCACAGTTCCTAGAAAGGCCTGGAGGCCTGGCTTTGGGTTTTTAAGCAAAATCTTTGAGTTACTTCATCAATAAGCTACACCTGTGCTGTTCCAATTGCTGTTCCAACTGGAGAATCCTTAAGGAGGTTCAGCTGTTTTACATTGACATTAAGGCATATTATCCTAGAGAACTGGTTAGGAAAAGACTTCGTACCTAACTTCTTTAACTTCTTTTGGAAAGTCCCAAAATGAAGCCATCTTGTGGTGAGTTCATTCTGTAGTTCCTTCCATCTGACCTAATGTGAGAAAGACTAGCCAGAATAAGCTTTAAGCTCTGGTTTAAAAGCTCTGTTTGATTTGTGCTTGGGGTGGGTGGGTGGGTGTATTTTAATGTATATTTATTTATTTTATTTACTTATTTATGGGTTTGTGTTATGGGTGGGTGGGTGGGTTGAGGTGTGTATGTGTGCTTATTTTTATTTTATTTATTTTTTCTTTGGCCCCGCCCACAACATGACATCATGATGTTGGCTCCGCCCATGATGTCATAACATCATGACGTTAGCTCCAGCCACACTGTGATGACATCACGGTGGGGTAGTAAAATTTTTGACATCCCACCACTGTCTGAAAGGTTTGTGGCCAGCAATGCTGTGTCATCACCATATTGGATGTCATTCAGGCATTCCCCATTAACTTTAATGCCAATGTTTAAATCTGATAATGCTTCTGGAAAAAATACTCTCCAAATATATATTAAACAGTGTTGTGGACAACACACCAGCCTTGTCGCACACTTACGTAACCCAAGGTAGGAAGTACTCAAAAGTGATTTATGATTCTCTTCTTGTGGAAGGTGACCTGGGACTGTGCATCTTACCCAAAAGGCTACACAAGATCGGCTCTTCTCCCAGGAGGCAGAAGTTGGGAATCGAACTTCCAACCACTGAACTACCCATTAAGCCAGCATTCCTTTACAACACAGAAGTAATACTAGATGGCCTTCTGATCTTTAGTTTGCGGTTGGGTGGTCAATTCAGCAAATTCAAGGAGAGCTACAATACAGCCTTCTACTAACTCAAATGATCTTTGTGCGTCACACAGCTTGGAAGAGACCAGACATAAGCAAAGCAGTTGCCTATAATGCGTTGCTCTAGCAAAGGAAAATTAACAGAAATTGCCTGGGTGGAACAGGAGACTTCCCCTCTTCTCAACACGTGGTTAGATCAAGGAAGGGGGTTCTCTAGACATCTTCTACTATTATCTTGTAGTCTTGTACCACTTGCCATGGACCAGGTTGGCTTGAGTTTCTGGAGGAAGGAGACACAAAAACTTCCCACCGTAGGTTGGATTCTTTTGACTCGTTGGTAAACCATGGACAGCAAGATTAGAATCAAAGTCAAATCCCTTTTATAGCAGTGGAGAAAGCCCTCACTGAGCATTCATGATCAACCTCTCTCCATCAAACCCAGTGGATCCATGTAACACTGGCAGGACAAAGAAGCTAATGGGACAATTGGTTGCCCTAATACCATGATGGTGAGCCTTGGCACTCCAGGTGTTCTTGGACTACAATGACCAGAAGCCCAAGTCAGCCCTCCTGCTGATCAAGGCTTCTAGGAATTGAAGTTCAAGAACATCTGGAGTGCCAAGTTTTGCCATCACTGTCATATGTACCGAGAATTCCTTCTTCCTCAAGCTCTGCATCTTCTCATTAAGTCATGACAGACCGTTGTCTGCTCTCAACCTGCCATGGCTTCTCTTCTCTGACCTTCTGACGCATCAGGAGAAGTGAAAGATTCAACGTCAAAGAGCTAACAGTAGCTTCAACCCAACGTGGAAGTTCTGCTTGGTGTTTTTCCTAACACGCCGTTCCTTCTGGCCACCAACTTACTGTAAATGCTATATATAAAAATAGATTTGTCTCTAAGCCTCTAAAGATCCTGCTCGGAAATGCTGGTGTTTCTTTCTCCCATCTCCGTTTGGATTCAGCTTCTTTGACAGAGAAACTGGTAGGACTTAAGACATTTGAAAACTAGATCTGGGAGAACAAAGCCTTTTTATCGGTATAACGATGTTTCTTGGTTAACTTTTCAACGGCATTTTGGGGACATTTTGCTAGGGAGTTTCCACATTTCATGCCATTCTCCTACGAAGCCTAAGTTATTGTTAGCTTTAAGTAACCAGAAGGAATGAAAAAACAACTTTCAACCCATGAAATGATGCAACAGGTTATTTTTGCGATACTGGATCTTGTAAGAATATCAAATTATGGATCAACAAACCATTCCCAAAACACCTAATATTCTGTGATTTCACCAGCTAAGTAACATTGGGTCTGCTCCATACCTGGATGGAAATACATGTGGAATACGAAGGATCTCCTAAAATTAGAAGTTGGTGGAATCCAGAATTTAACCATACCTGACTGCAGGATCTAAGCAGGGTCTGGCCTAGCCTTTCTTTGACTGGGAGACCATCAGGAAGGCCAAGGGATCTCTAGGTCCTTCTTCTTTCATGTCCAGGCCAGACTTTAAACTGCCAAGATGAAGCCATCTACTTGGCTTTGACATTGGCCAACCTTAAACCCTCATCGATACAAGTTTCCAATAGTAAACAGCAGACTAGCAGATTATCTGGATTCTGTGTCTCTCCACATTCACACAGTGTGCTGTTGTCCACCAGAAGCCCCCACTTGACCATGTTGGTCTTACATTTAGACACTCCTATCCTGAGCCTATTCAAGGTCTTCCAAGTGACATTGGGGAAGTTGAGTTCCTCAGCCATCTCCTCCTTTAATGTTCCTCCTTGTCCAGTGAGCTCCTTCCTCCCATCTTCTAGTTTGATTTTGTTCTTGTGTACCCTCAAGAATGTTTCTTCTTGCCATAAAGCAAGATCTCTAGCTAATGAGGCGGCAAAAAATCTTACCTAAACCCCTGGAGAGTCATTGCTACCAGCCAGAGTCAGCGTGGAAAAACTGGACTAGACAGATTAGATATCTGATTCAATGGAAGGCAGCTTCCAATGCCCTGAGGTTCTAAAACCTATAATAAGTAATGGGACTGAATTATATTTTAAAAAATAATAGTTCAAACTCTTTAGGTACAGGTCTATAGGACAATGATGATGAACCTTGGCACTCCAGGTGTGTTCTTGGACTTCAATTCCCAGAAGCCCAAGTCAGCGCTCCTGCTGATCAGGGCTGGGAATGGTGTTCAATAACAGCTGGAGTGCCAAGGTTCACCATCACTGGTATAGGAAGGCTGCTTCTTCCTGTCCAGGCTCCTCCACCGCCCCTCCAAAATGATGCAGGGAACATTTCCTGATACCTTGTATCCTTCCTTGGTAGGCATTATAAACTTTACTTACAGCTCTACCTTGAAGTTCCTTTCCGCAGATTCTCTGCTCTGCCATAGTATGTGTGCGCGCAAGTTTTGTTGCTTGAAAGATTTACTGCTTCATTAATAACCTCGCTGTGAGCAATTAAAGGTGTGTCAAAACAGAGATAATGCTTTTTTTCCTATGTGATAGCACCCGCTTTTCTTTCACCAAACAGCTGAACGCTTGCGGAAATTAAACAGATGTTCAGCGTCGCACACCTTGGTCTTTGAACCACCAGGTAGGGCCCTCTCGCAATTGGAGGTTTACTCTCATCCCATCAAGAAGACGTCATAAGGGGGGCATTTTTTGGTGACCCACAAAGAACCAACGGATCTATCCAAACTGGGTCAAAGGACACTGAAAAACACAACCGCACTTTGGTGTCAGCAAATATAGAGTAAAATCAATCAACCAATCTCAGTTTCCACCTAAATGCTCATGAAGTCAGAGCTAACTGGAAAGAAGAGTTCCACGGTCAACGTCAACAGGACAATTGTGGTGCTAATAGCTGATAGGGAAAGGACCCAGAAATAAAACCACGTAATATCAGATCTCCAAGGTCTTCTAACGTGGCAATGAGGCTCTCTTTTAATGGACTCACTCACTTCCGTGCTACAAGCGTCAAGATCAAAGGCATTTCCCTAACCTCACTGTGTGGGAGAGTAAACAACATCCAAGCATACCCTGCATCTACAAAAGAAAGTCTAAGTATGTCTGTACAACCATATAGGTGGCCATGGCCCAGAGCCACAAAATGAAATAGTAAGACAGCCAATGTTATTGCTGGCCCTGTCTTGTAGCATCTGCTGCCTCAAGAAAATGCCTCACTTTGCCTAAAAATAGGGGCGGACCTATCCATTTGGCAAACGCTTGCTTTGGAAACAGTGCTGCACATGTAACAGCCCTGTAGAAAACCAGCTAGACCAGTGGTGGCAAAACTATGGCACATGTGCCAGAGGTGGCGCTCGGAGCCCTCTCTGTGGGCACCCGTGCAGTCACCCCAGCACAGAGTTTGCCCCGCCCCTCTGCCTAGCAGCCCAATGGGAATGCTTCCTCTCTCCCCCAGTATAGAGTTCACCCCACCCCTTTGCCCAGTAGTCCAATGGGAGCACTTCCTCCCTCCCCCAAGCACAGAGTTTGCCCCGCCCCTCCACCCAGCAGCCCAATGGGAGCGCTTCCTCCCTCCCCCAGTACAGAGTTCACCCTGCCCCTCTGCCCAGCAGCTCAATGGGAGTGTTTCCTTCCTCCCCTGTTGCTGTGTTGGCACTTTGCGATAAATAAGTGAGTTTTGGGTTGCAATTTGGACACTCGGTCTCTAAACGGTTCGCCATCACTGAGCTAGACTGTGTGTGTGAGAGAGAGAGTTTTTCCTTTCTGACATCTTTCTCTGGAGAAGAAAACACACTTCCTGAAGCCACCTCAGTTTCTCTAGCGTTTGACTTCTCTAAAAGCCTGGAAACCAAAACCCAGCATTAATCAAAAGGCTACAAGGCTAACCACAGGAAATCATTGTTCAAAACCATAATTAACACAAACGGTGCCCCGGGAAAATTACAACCGTACTTTATTTGGAGAAAGGCACTTGTGAAAAGGATCTCTTTCCAGGATGGGGGAAAATTCTGGCTCCTGTTCCTAAAATGGGCCAAGGAAATTATTATCTAACTGTATTCTGATGACCGCATTTTTGTGCAACCACATATTGGCGGAGAGCCTATTCATAGCTTAAGCCAAGCTGTAAATTCCAGGCTGTTCTTCCCTTGTAAACAAAGGGTTTCCAATGCAATTCGTGGTGGTGGTGGTGGTGGTGGTGGTGGTGGTGAGCATATGCACACACCAAGCCAGGACACATGTATACCACTGAGAATCACAACAAGGACATTTTGTTGACAGTGGAGGAAGGGACTGAAAGTCACAACCTGGCTTATGCTTCAAACAGCACATCAGCCCAGTATAGTCGACAAAGAGAGGGGCACTCATTTTTTGACCCAACTTGTCTTTCTCAACCCAATGCAGTCTAGCTAGCTCAGGGGTCTATAAACTTGGCTCTCCAGGTGTTCTTCGACTTCAATTCCCAGGAGCCCACATCAGTACACCTGCTGACCAGGGCTTCTGGGAACTGAAGTCCAAGAACATCTGGAGAGCCAAGTTTTCACACCCCCAAGCTAGATGATGCTAGCTGAATAATGTTGCTCTAGAACAGGGGTCTATAAACTTGGCTCTCCAGGTGTTCTTGGACTTCAATTCCCAGGAGCCCACATCAGCACACCTGCTGACCAGGGCTTCTGGGAATTGAAGTCCAAGAACATCTGGAGAGCCAAGTTTGCACACCCCTGAGCTAGATGATGCTAGCTGAATAATGTTACTCTAGAACAGGGGTCTGCAATCTTGGCTCTCCAGGTGTTCTTGGACTTCAGGAACCCAAGTCAGCACACCTGCTGATCAGGGGTTCTGTGAGTTAAACCCCAAGAACATCTGGAGAGCCAAGTTTTCTGAGCCCTGAGCTAGATTATCAGCTCCCATCATTCTGGAACAATGGCCAGACTGTTGGGATTTGTCAACAAACACATCTGGAGAACAATAGGGTGGGCCTGTCTAGCTTGGCCACATGTGGTCAGATCAAAGATTTGGGTTCCAACTCTGCAATTGGGTGGACCTCTGTGCAGGATACAAACACCAGGCAAGACCTGAGACCATTTCAAGGCAGTTTGGAAGCCCCATGAGACTGACCCAACTAACAAGCAGCAACTAAAAGACAGTGTCAAGCAAGGCAAACTGGCTTCAAATACATGTGGAATCAGCCAACGATGCAGACTGGAGGCAGACAAGTTTCCCATCAGCCCATTATGCTCATCTTTGTGGTTCTATATAAGCACTTAGATATTCTTTTGTAGATAAGGGGTATGAACTTCTGTGACTGTGGAGAAATCCAATCCATTCAGCATTTATGTGCATGGACTTTATGCTCCACCAGGCATACCTGAGAAGAGCTACCATATATACTCAAGTATAAGTCGGGGTTTCTAGCCCCCAAAATGAGGTCCAAATATAAGACTCAACGTATACTCGGGCCAACGTAAACACTCAAAAACATACCCACACAAATGTCTAAATTAATTTATTTTACCATATTTTCATGTATTTTAATTATTGAAACTCACTAGCAGCCGCTGCATTTTCCACCCTCGACTTATACTCAAGTCAATCTATTTTCCTAGTTTTAGAGGTCCAAATTGGGTACCTCGACTTATATTCGGGATGGCTTATAGTCGAGTATATACGGTAATACATAACTGAGATAATACCATCTGAAGTAGCCCACTTCAAAAACAGTCAAAAACAAAGTAATCGTACAACAATTTTCAAAAGTATCATATTGTACCATGCTTTGATATAAAGAGAGATTTGCAAAAGTATATTGTGCAATGCTTTGATATGAAGAAAGGTTTATAAAAGTATCATGAAAATCTCTCTTTTTATCCCTTTTACTGCACGAGGATAGACTTGGCCCAATCGGCCAGGATAAAGGTAGGTTTTTCAAACAGGATTCAAACAAGGTATTTGTGACAAGGCAAAGAACTGAGCCCAGGTGACTACGGCTGTAACTTTCCTCCAGGTAACAAAAAGAAAGATTATATGGCGGGCAGGTAAACAAAGGCAATGCCACTCTCCCCTCTTCCAGCCAAACCACCTGTAAGACAAGGACGACGGTGGCTCTGTGGTTAAGAAGCTCACCTTGTTAAGCTGGAAGACTGGCAAGTCAGCAGTTCAAGACCCGGGTACTGCAATGATGGTTTGAGTGCCTGTCTCTGTCCCAGCTCCTGCCAACATAGCAAGAAATTGCAAGTAGATCAATAGGGAAAAGATCTTGGGGAGAGGAAAGGAGCCTCATTCAGGCATCCCCTGAGCAGAGTCCGTCCAGCAAAAATCTTTTCAACCCAGAGTAATTTCTGACATGAAATTATGACTATTGCCTGCAAGACTTCTCTGTTCTCCCCACCAGAGCAAACCCTCCGTGAGATTTTCTGCACAAACGCTAATATTGGCTCCATGTCAACGCGCATCAACTGATGCAGTGGCAAACAATGCAAGGTGAAGCAGCGTGGTTTTTCCGTAAAGCCAAAGGGGTGGGGAGGATGACTTCATCTTCTCAGAGCGAGGAGGCATCTGTGCACGGGTAAAGTCAACTCAGACAGCTGCAAACCGAGGCCTCGCCGAATATAGGCAGAGCCGAACGGCATTGACAGGCAGGGAGGGGGAGACTGGCCTTGTAGAAGTCATTGTATAAGACGCCTCTTCACAGAACCAGAAGCGAACATTCAGAGAAAATTCTGCTCTTTAAGCGAGACGCTCTTTATGCGAGGTTTGACTGTATTCATTTTCCTATGGGTTTACTTCAATTTACATTAAAAAAATGATTTCCCCACCAGTTTGAAAGGGAGACACAATTGTAATGTAGAGCTTCTTTCTTCATCTGGGTGGTATGTAGAATGAGGTGGGCGAGCATCAGGAGGCCACTATGGGCAGCTATGTCTATCGCAACTGATGTGCACCCGGTGTATAAGACGATCCCCCCCCCACTTGGAGGCATGTTTTTCAAGGGGGGGAAAGTAGTCTTATACGCCAGCAAATACTGTAAGTCAAGGTTTTACTGTATAGCCATTACGTTAGGGCCATGAAAGGAGCAATCAGGCACCCCCTGGGCAACGGGTGATTGTCAATGGCTATTCCTTTCAACCCAGAAGCACCTCTTTTTGAGCAGAAATGGCTACAAAGAGACATTTTAACCAACACCCTTTCCTCGGGGCCCAAACTGCACAGCGATATCAGATAGCTGCAAAGCGGCATGTTAGGTTGTGATCTCCCTTAAAGCGACCCATCTGTTTGCTGGGGGGGTTGTTCCAGTCTAGGGACTGCAGGGGGGTTGTTCCAGTCTAGGGACTGTCCCAGCCCCTGCCAACCAAGCATGTCTGAAAGCAAGAAATTGCAAGTGGATAAACAGGTGCCACTTTGGCAGAAAGGTAACAGCATTCCATGCCTGCCACATGACCCACAGAAACGTCTGCAGACACAGATAGCTGTAAATGGACAGGAGTGGCTTTCGAGCAAGGGAGACCTGGACCTGGGTGCTTCAGGGGCTGAGTTCTCCCACACCCCAACACTCACTGAATTTCCTCCCCAACCAGCCGGTGGTGGCCTAAGACATTTGCACATCGTTGTAGTTCAACCCCAATGCAAGCAACACGCAACATGAAACCTCTCCAAGGGGCGACCATCCCAAATCTGTAATAAAACCTCCAGCGAAGGAGAACCTGAAAGTTCCCTTTTTAAAAAGTCAACTCTATAGTGTTCAAATAGAAGACTGTTCCAGTCCAGCCCCTGCCCAGTGCCTTCCCATGGTGCCCAGCACACCCCTGAGTACCCGGGTCTCGAACTGCCAACCTGCCAGGTTTCCAGCTAGCAAGGCGAGCTTCTTAACCACTGAACCACCACAGCCCCTTAACCTACTGGTGAAAGCTAGGAAAAGCCAGCCGCAATGTCCCCCACACACATGCCAATAAAGTCCCCCTCCTATACTTTCTTTTTCTTCTCAAAGTTTGTGCTTGGCTGGGGATGATGGGCCTTCCAGAGAAGCTCCTGACAGCAAACGACGGGTGTTGTAGTCAGGCTGGAAAAGACTGCTTTGTGTTCCAGATGTGGCCCTTTGAAACATAACATGACCCGGCTGGTTTTCCCAGTGATGCGTCCCTCACATCCTATTACCCTAGCCATGCTTTGCTCAGTGTCAAGTTTTTAAGTACACCAATTGCTTCTATTTAATTACTCTTGGCTCCATTTAATTACTCGAAACTGCAATATCTGCCTGTAGGTGTAAAATGAGAAAAAAATACTGGGTGCCCTTTCATTATCCCCAAAGTTAGACATATCCCCCCCCCAAAAAAAAAACCACTTCCAGATAGCATCACAGTCTCCATTTTTAAGTTGACGTTGGCCTTGACGGAGAATAATTATCCTCCCCCACTTCCATTCTGTAATTAGTCATCCACGAATCTGTGGCTTTCTCTTGCTCCATTTTCACTTTTCAGCTGCACGTTTGCGCGCATGGTCATGCCTGAATTCATTATCACGCCCTGTCCGGGTTTCTAGCCATCTTGAAAAGCTTCCCCGCCCGTGAGGGGATAAAGAAAACCTCCTTCTTTCCAGGGATCTGTCCTAAAACATGTTTTGTTTTGTTTCAACTGTTGGGACTCAAAGGAGCAAGGCAAAATTAGGGTTTTGACAAGGCCAACGCTGAAAAACGGAAGAGTCTTCACAAACCCTAAACGCCTCCTGTCCTTTAACCCAACCGCAGCTGGCGAATCCATCAGGTCTTCTCTCAACAGCTCCAGAAACCTAATAAAATATAAAGGTTTCCCTTGCTCGAAAATCCAGTCATATCCAACTCTAGGGTTCAGTGCTCATCTCTGTTTCAAAGCCGAAGAGCCAGCACTGCCTGCTTCTGCAGATGTTTCCGTGGTCATGTGGCAGGCATGACTAGACACAGTAGCGCATGGAACGCTCTTTACCTTCCCACAGAAGTGATCCCTATTTATCTACAGTACTTCCAATTTCTTGCTTTTGAACTGCTGGGTTGGGAGGAACAGGGACAGAGACGGGAGCTCATTCCATCCTGCAGTACTCGGGAATCAAACCGCTGACCTCCCGCCTTCCAGCCAGCGTTTTAGCCACTTGAGCTACTCTCTGCCACATAATAACATAAAACGGCCGTGTTCTTCTGCAGTTCAACGGAAGAGGAACTCTTAATCTGAAGGGATGTGGATAAAAAAAATCCCTATGCTCACCTAATCAGATTTGGCTGTGGCAGTTTAGTGGTTAAGGCGCTTAGTTTGCCGACCGGACGGTCAGCAGGTCAACAGTTCAAGCCCTGAGTAATAAGTGACTGAATGAGCTTCGATCCTCTGTCCCAGCTCCTGTCAACCTAGCCGTTTGAAAGCAAGAAATTGCAAGTACATAAATAGATGCCACTTTGGCGGGGAAGGTAACAGCGCTCCGTGTGCTCTGGCATGTAGGATCATGGCAGCTTATTGTTTAAGACATTGAACTTATGCCCCGAAGGCCAGCAGATCAGCAGTTCAAGACCCGAGTGTTGTATGACAAAGTGAGCGCCCGCCATCTGCCCCAGCTCCTGCCAACCCAGCAGTTCAAAAGCAAGAAAGTGCAAGCAGATAAATAGGTACCACTTCAGCAGGAAAGGTAACAAGTGTCCTGTGCTCCTTGGCATCTCACCCATGGAATGTCAGGTTAGTTGAACACAGCCTGACAATAGGCACTGAGTCACTGGCAGTAGGGTCTACTCTATTACCATCGCAAAATAATCCGGCCAGAATCTGAACTAGAACCAACGCTGTACAGTACAGACCAGTGTTTCCCAAATGCTGGATCTTGGACTTCAACTCCCAGAAGCCTAAGTCAGTACATTGACTGATCAGTGCTATGGGGAATTGACTTAGACTTCTGGGAATTGAAGTCCAAGATCCAGCATTTGGGAAACACTGGTATAGACCCACTCTTAAGGTCATCAAATTTAACCCTGTGCTGATGTAAGGAATCACAGAGAACACATCCCAAATGGCATGAACACAACAAGAGATTGTTTTGGGAACAGGGAGCAAGTGACCACAAATCTACTTACCTAGGCTACTTTTAGGTAGCAGAGATGGTTCTTATATAGTGCAACCTCCTGGGACCTCCAGATGGAGCTCATCATGGTCCACAACCTTCTCCAGATCTTTCAGGTGGAGCTTAGCAACTTCAACAGGGTGAAGCTCCAACCCTTCGAGCACTAAAGCTGCCCTCCAAGCTTGGGGGGGGGGGGTTCCAATCCTGGAAGCATCAAGCTACCTCTGAGGAACTCATCCTGCAACTGAAGGTTCCTCAGATCCTCACAGGTGGCTTTGCGGTGGCCAGCAAGGCCTCACATGAAGTATACCAGCCATACAGTCACGTGTGGTGCTATGAAGCTTTCTGTTTGGTCTACAGCAGTGACGGCCTACCTTGGAGCTCCAGATGTTCTTGGACTTTAATTCCCAGAATCCCTGATCAGCAGGGAGTGTTGACTTGGGCCTTCTGGGAATTGAAGTCCAAGACCTTGGAGCACCAAGGTTGGCCACCCTTGGTCTACAGAAACCCTACTACAAATTTGGGAGCTGATCACAGTCTGGAAAGCTGGAAGATCTTAACATGGAGTTGAGCCCAAGAGAGAGAAAACTTGGAAGAGTCAATTCTCAGGACAGCTCCCCCCCCCCCCAATTCATTGTCAATTGGTCTTGCCGGATCAGGATACCCATGCTCCCCAATCAACATGGCAGGCTGTGCCTGCCTTGGGGTAAAACATAACTTTGGTCAGGTTCCTTTGGGGGGAGAGGATCAAGGAAAAGGACATCCTAGAGATCAGGGGAAGCTTTGCCGTAAATATCAATATCAACCAACAAATTTTAGAATCTGTGTCACCCTTTGATCTTGCTAATGAGGGGAATCAACTAACAGCTTGCAAAAAAAATAATAATGGGGAGGGTAGCATGCACACATTAAAGCTGTTTAATGAAATGTTCCTGTCAAAGGCTATACGTCCATGCATTTCATTCCTTTGATGCAGAAGGCATTGCAGTTGAATTAAATAAAAAGACTGAGCCAGCCGGTAACTGGTCCCATAGGTCAGTAGAGAACAGTGTTCTGAGATCAATACACACACATCGCATTACAAAATATATTAGGCTGGGTTCCAGCCAGGGCAAGACAACAGCTTCGTCATTGGGAGTAGAGCTGCCTTAAAGGGTAGAGAACATTCAATAATCCCCCATTGCTTTAAAGTCCCAACACTGATAATCTTCCAGCATTGCTTTAAACCAGGGGTGCCAAAAATATGACCCATGGGCCGAATCCAGCCCCTGACACCAATTCATCCATCCAGCCCCCAACACCAATTCATCCGGCCCACATTTTGCATGGGCCGGATGAATTGGTGTCAGAGGCCAGATCCAGTCCATGGGCCATCATTTGGGCACCCCTCAAGCAGAGAACATGGCAGCCAAAAAATCTATCTCATCCTGTTGCAAAACAGTCTGCAAGGCATGTTTTACTTCCGCTTCCGGTGGGAGGAACCACACGACCGGCCCACTGAACCACACGACCGGCCTGCAGCCCAAAAAGTTTGGGCACCCCTGCTTTAAGCTCCCTTGGGTTGCAAATGAGCACATCTCTATTTGGTGACTGAGCAACAGGAGACGAAAAGAAACAATGTTCTTAATTTGCACGTTATTTGCTCCAATGTGGCAAAAAATGTTTCTCCGGAGTGGTAACGTTTTGTCACCTTCTAATTACAATGTCGCTGCCTCAATTATTTCTGCTCCAAGACGCATTACTGGCCTATCTGCTTTTGCACACTGCCTGCTCAGACCAAAATCAGCTCAAAGGAAGAAATAATGCCAGCTGGGAAGCTCCAAGATTGGATTTGGAGACACTGATTCATTTGTTTCTGGACAACCCCCTCCCCCAATTGAATTGGCATTAGGGGCCGGATCCAACCCACAGGCCATAGTTTAGGCACCCCTGGCTTAGTGCATTCTCTTGGAAGTTCACAGAGTAATTAGCATTTTCTCCCCAACATGTTGGGGACTCATTTTATCGACCTCAGAAGGATGGAAGAGGCTGAGTCAACCTTAATCCCTGGTCAAGATCAAACTCACAAACTTTTGGCTGCAATACAGCAGTTTAAACTCTGCACCACCGGGACTCCTTGTTTGGCACTACAGTCAAACCTCGCATAACAAATGTTTCGCTTAGCAAAAAAACTCGCATAACGAGCAAGTTTTTTGCTAAGCGGTCTGACTTGCATAACGAAAATTTTCATTATGCGAGTCGGACTTTCCCTATGGAAAAACTCGCATAATGAGCATTTCTATGGGGAAAACTCGCATAGCGAATTTTTGAAATGCTCGTTATGCGAGTTTTTCCAATAGGAATTTTGTTTGTTTCGCATAGCGAGCAACCTTGGATAACGAATTAAATTCGTTATGCGAGGTATTACTGTATCTCCATTCTATGGTTCCATTTCCCCTTTCCCCACTTTTCTTTCTTTTTGGAGGTGGGGAAGGTAAACAGCATTCCATGTGCTTCAGTGTCTAGTCATGCCTGCCACATGACCACGGAAACATCTGCAGAAGCAGACAGCGCTGGCTCTTCGGCTATGAAACGAAGATGAGCACTGAACCCTGGAGTCGCATACGACTGACTTTTGAGCAAGGGAAATGTTTACCTTTACCTTTAAGGATACCAAATTCCATCACATGCTAAACGAATAATGATTTTAAAACTGCAGATATTCCAATTTTATTTTCCCCTGGAAAAAAAAAAAAAAAAACCCAAACCCCATGCGCTTCGATCTCCATCGCAGCCTTAGAAACCATTAGCGGACACCCAAACCCTGCATTTAATACTCCTTTTTTCTTAATACTGATCATGCCAGATCTCCCAAGGGATCGACCGGGAAAATGACACCAGGCAGGGAAGAGGCAGCTGAAGACAGGAAATCAATGCAGAAGGATTGAATTACAGTATCTATAATATTCCGCTCATCTTTTTGCCCACTCCTTACAGCCATCGCGGATGGGTTTTAAGGAAATCAATGCCTTCTGCTTCTCCACCAAAGGAGCGCTGTGAAATAAAGACAAAAAAGGACACTCACCATCTGGAAGGGATTGGAGTTGGGGGGCAAGGAATGTACTTTACCAGCCAGAGGAAGTGTGAACGTAAAACCTTTACAGGAGTTAAAATTTGGGGCGGATTCGTAACAAGCCAGACTGATGCATGTCAAGTTAACACCCGTTGATGAAGCCAAAGACACAACAGAGAGTGAGAGAGACGCAGCAAAAGGCACAATGGATCTTGAGAGAGAGACGCAGCCTGAGTCACAACTTTCCCGGGGAAAACAGGCACAAACGGAAGTCCTCCATTAGCAAAGGGAGTCACATGTGGAAAAGAAGCAGCTATTCAGTGTGGTTGTTGTTTCTTTATGGCTAGCTAGGCTGATGTGCAGCTGCATGCAGAAATCCGACAGTTGCTGTGCAGAAAACACAAATGTGCATTCTTCTTCTTCTCTTTTTTTCTTCTTCTCTTCCTGCTCCTTCTCCTTCTTTTTTCTTTTTCTTATTCTCTTCTTTCTCCTTCTCTTTTTTCTTTTTCTTATTCTCTTCCTTCTCCTCTATTTTCTTTTTCTTATTCTCTTACTTTTCCTTCTCCTTCTCTTTTTCTTATTCTCTTCTTTCTCCTTCTCCTTTCTCTTTTTTCTTTTTCTTATTCTCTTCCTTCTCCTCTATTTTCTTTTTCTTATTCTCTTACTTTTCCTTCTCCTCTTTCTTCTTCTTCCTTCTTAATTTTTTTTGAATAGTAGTAGTGTTAGTCTTTGGTTCAGGCATATCAGCAAACAAAATAAAAACACTGTAGCATTTTAAAGACTAACTTTTGTTGTTGTTCGGTTTCGTGGATCAAGTCTGAAGAAGTGGACTTGGTCCATGAAAGCTAGCAACAAAAATATAGGTTAGTCTTTAAAGTGCTAGTTTTTTTATTTTGTTTTCTGATATTCCTTCTTCTTACTTCTTCTCTTTTTCTTCTCCTCTTTCTTCTTCTTTCTTTTCCTTCTTCTTTTCTTTCTTCTTCTCCTCTTTTTCCTCCTCATCCTCCCTGCATTCAGGGACAGCTGGACCCAGGAAACCGGAGTTCAAATCCCACCCTCTCAGCCCTTCACACCCTCTCCACCTGCAGGGCTGCTGGGAAGATAAATCTGGTAGAGGATGACATAGGTCCCATTGGCGTAAAGTCAAGGTCTCCCTTGTTCGAAAGCCAGCCGTATCTGCCTCTAGGGTGCAGTGCTCATCTCTGTTTACAGCCAATGGGCCAGCGCTGTCTCTGTTTGCAGACGTTTCCATGGCCAAGTGGAAGACATGACTAGAACCAAAGCTCATGGAATGTTGTAACCCGTACCACCCAAATGGTACCTGTTTATCTACTTGCAATTTCTTGTTTTCTAACTGCTAGGTTGTCAAGAGTTGGGACACAATATGGGAGCTCACTCTATCTAGGGTTACCATATCTCAGGATTTGTCCTGAGATTTCCTGCTCTTAGAGCAGGAAATCTCAGGACAAATCCTGAGATGTGGTAACCCTAACTCTATCACTCAGAACTCGGGTCTCGAACGGGTGAACTGCTGACCTTCCAGTCGTCAAGTTCAGTGTCTTAACCACTAAGTCACTGCAGTCTCTCATTAGAGTGAAATGGAAATTCAAAGACCAGGCTCAGAAATAAACTTTAAAGGGAGGGGGATGCAATGAGGCTGGAAATAGTTTATTTTTTTTAAAGGCAGAATTCATGCGGTAATTGCCAGAGGTTTGGTGACGATGTGGCGATTTCCGTGGCAATTTCTCAGACGTTCACAGACAACCACTGTCCCTCAGCATTACACAAATTTTTACAGTGACTTTTCTCTTTTGGCTACAGGAAAGACGCCTCTCTCTGATCGTAAAATCTGACCATTGCCGATATGAGTTTAAACACTCAGTATTGCCACGGGGACTTTTCTCGGCAAGAGAACACTCCATAAATATTTGACTAAATTGAATGAACAAGCTGTTCTCGGTCCGGGCAGAAAATGAGCCCTTCAGCCGATTGCTGCAGATCTAAAAAGATAATGGGGGCAAAATAACACAAGACAACACAACACACTGGAGAAGAAAGTGCGGCACAGCAAAACACAAACAATACCAAGAAACATCTAAATTCTGATTTCCAAGAACAAACAAACATTCATTTATTTATTTTTAAGCAGAGAGCACAATGCAAATAAAGAACCACTCAGAATAAACCCTGGATGTCGTAGTAACGGGTCACCAGAGGTGTGAGTAAAAGGTGAAGGTTTCCCTTACTCGAAAGCCAGTCGTGTCTGACTTTAGGGTTCAGTGCTCATCTCTGCTTCAAAGCCGAAGAGCCAGCGTGGTCTGCTTCTGCAGATGTTTCCGTGGTCATGTAGCAGGCATGATGACACTGGAGCGCATGGAATGCTGTTACCTTCCCACTGAAGTGATCCCTATTTATCTACTTGCAATTTCTTGCTTTTGAACAACTACCGTGTTTCCCCGAAAATAAGACGCTGTCTTATATTTTTAAAAACTCCAAAATATGCACAAGGTCTTATTTTCAGGGGGTGTCTTAATTTTCCATGACAAAGAATACAGTACACATTTATTGCTGATACAGTGGATCGCCAGGGCAAGATTTAGGTGAGTGCCTTATTTTCAGGGGGGGGGGGCTTATTTTTCCAAGGTGGGGAAAAATAGGGAGTGCCTTACTATATGAGGAGGTCCTATTTTTGGGGAAACAGGGTAGGTCGGCAGGAGCTGGGACAAAGACGGGAGCTCATTCCATCCTGCAGTACTTGGGAATCGAACTGCAGACCTCCCGCCTTCCAGTCAGCGTCTTAGCAGAAACAAGGACAGCACATGTCACCCTACCTTAACCTCATTTCTTTTGGGTCCAGCTGCAAACCTCACCATCATAAAGAGAGAAATGGATTTTCCCAGGAAGGAACTAAGGTAAGCGACAAATAAAATCATAAATCTCAGGATCAATATATTGCTGCAAGATATACAGTCTTCTTCTACTTCTTTCATGTACTGATCAAAACCTGGACTACCAAACGAAGCCATCTTCTTGGCTTTGTCATTGGCCAAACTTAAGTCTTCATTGGTGCATGCTTCTGGCAGTAATCAGCACACCAGTAAATGATCTGGACTCTGTATCTCTCCACATTCACACAGTGTGTTGGCTGTCCGCCAGCAGTCCCCACGTGAGTCTGTTGGTCTTGCATTTAAGGACTCCAACCTTCAGCCTATTCAGGGTCCTCCAAGTGACGAAGGGGAGGTTAAGTTCCTCAACCATCTCCTCCTTGAATGTCATTCCTTGTCCATTGAGCTCCTTCCTCCACCTTCTAATTTGGTTTTGCTCTTGTCTACACTCAAGAATGTTTGTTCTTGCCATAAAGCTCTTTCTGGATCAGAGTTGGTGGACTTGAGGCTCATCTCCATCCAGATGACGTCAAAGGTCCTTCTCTTGCTTAGTTCTCTCGGCGTCCACTGCTATTTCTCTCTTTATCTTAGGTGGAGCGATACCAACCAGAGGGTATATTTTCTCAATGGGTGTAGGTTTGAGAATGGTCTTGCTGATCCTACAGATGGAATACTGTCATGTCTATCCTCTGCATGAGGCTGAAGATCTTGGAAACTGTAGACCAGGGATTCTCAAAAACTGTGGCCCATGGCACCCTTTCATGTGCCTCTGCCGTCACCTCCACCACACCAGGAAGTGCCATGTGGTGTAGGAAGAGCAAAATGGCCGTCCTGCCCCTGATGCTGTCTGAGGGTGCGTGACCCGGGCCCCGGCTTAAAAAGGTTGAGAACTCCTGCTGTAGTCCAAGCAGGTCAATGGCCCAATGTACAAGAAGCTGTTCTTTTGTAAAGTCAATGGCTCCTCACTGTTTCCTGGACAATAAACTGACCTCAGATACTCGTGTTACTCTATATCAGTAGGCTCCCAATGTGGGGCCCAGGCCCCACAGGGGGGCTTGAATTCCCTGAAGCCTAAGTCAGTAAATTGGATGGTCAGAGCTTTGGGGAGTTGAAGTCCCAAAACCAAAGGTTGGGAAATGGTGCTCTATGTTTTGCAAAAATATATTGATCTTTGGATTTATGATTTTATTTATGATTTAAGGAGCCCCTTCTCTGCAAAGGAACATCCAACCCATCTTGCTCGGAAGCGACTCAACCAGGCAAGTCAACTTTGCTGCAGTCCAGCCTGCTCTTGGCTTGCCGGCTGCGCTTACCACCAACCAGAAAGGCACATGAAAATCTGTACCAAATCCTGTCGTGTTTTTTCTGGACTTGTCAAGAGAGGCAGCCACACGTTTCCAACACCGTCATCCATCATCGGGACAAATTGCGGCTCCCTCACATATCCGTGGCCTCTCTGAGCTTGGATTCAGGCTTTCCCCGGCTTTTAGTAGAAGACCTGGCTTATATCCTTCACAAAAGGCTCTCTCGTTCATGGCTGGGAAATATTTCAAATTCCTAGGGGCCCATGCCCTTTGTAATATATATATATATATATATATATATATATATATATATATATATATATATATATATATATATATATATATATATATATATATATATATATATATATATATATATATATATATATATATATATATATATATACAGTAAAACCTCATATAACACTAAAACCTGGTTCCGCAAGTCTTGGTGTTATATGATTTTTAGTGTTATCTGATACATATTAAAATCCTATGGGATCCATAGAGATACATTGTAACCACACAGGCTTTAGCGGTTGTTATCTGAAGCATCCCATAGGATCTTAATGTTATCTGATGCAATTCTTCCCCCCAGATTCCTTAATGTTATACGATTTTAGTGTTATTCGATACTAATGTTATATGAGGTATTACTGTATATCTTTGAGGAAAGGGCATGGAATTGTTCTCCTCTTGGTTTGTGTTGTGTGTTTTAAGTTGCCTGCCCTGAAGAAGGCTGAGTAAGTATTTTGGATTCCTAGATCTGCAGGGATGGAGGAGTCACAATTTGGGATCAAAATTGCTGGGAGAAACATCAATAATTTGAGATATGCAGATGATACCACCCTAATGGCAGAAAGTGAGGAGGACCTAAAGAAGCTCCTGATTAGGTTGAAAGAAGAGAGTGAAAAAGATGGTTTGAGACTCAATATAAAGAAAACCGAGATCATGGCAACAGGCCCTCTCAGTCCCTGGAAAATAGATGGGGAAGAAGTAGAAGCAGTGACAGATTTTCCTTTCCTAGGATCAAAGCTCACTGCAGATGGGGATTGCAGCCATGAAATAAAAAGGCCACTGATTCTTGGGAGGCAATCGATGAGAAACCTGGGGAACATAGTGAAAAGTAGAGACGTCACATTGCAAACAAAAATTCGTATAGTCAAAGCAATGGTATTCCCTGTGGCAATGTAGGGTTGTGAGAGCTGGACCATTAGGAAAGCTGAGCGCAGAAGAATAGACGCCTTTGAGATGTGGTGTTGGAGGAGAGTTTTGAGAATCCCCTGAACAGCAAGGAGAACAAATAGGTCAATCTTAGAAGAAATCAACCCTGACTGCTCCTTAGAAGGTCAAATAGTAAAGATGAAGCTAAGGTAGTTTGGACATCAAATGAGAAGAGAAGACTCGCTTGAGAAAGCCTTGATGCTTGGAAGGGTTGAAGGCAAAAGAAGAAGGGGGCGGCCAAAAATGAGATGGCTAGATGGTATTGTGGACACAATGGGCACAGAGCTGAGCGAGTTGAGGGGGATGGTGGAGGACAGAAGTGCCTGGCGGACAGTGGGGTCCATGGGGCCATCACAAAGGCTCGGAATCGACTGTGCGACTGAACAACAACAAAAAGATCTCAAGATGTCTAATTTCCAATCCCATGCATATTCATCATGTATGCGCATCTCAACAGCCTTCAAGTAGGTGTCAAGGTAGCTTTGTCTTAACAAAAAAGACCCCTCGCCACATTTCCCAAAGGGCAAACACAGTGAACAGCTGGCTATTAATTCAGTTACATTTTAACAGTTTCTGGGCAGGGAAGGAAGGCAGGCTGAATACTCTTGCCTTATAAAATATGGTAAATCGCTAATGTATCTGCCTTCAGAACATTTCCCCACAATGACGTCTCAGCTCCGCAGTTTCGAGTCTTCCCCTGTCTTTCTCTCAATCACACGCCCATAAAAACACAAAAGCCAGGTTGCAGGAAGCAGTTGTGCCACCGGGCGCACAACCAGGGTCCAAGAAAACCATGAAAGCCACTTGGGGAATTTTTGTCGTGCAACCAGCTACACAACCAGGGTCCAGAAAACCATGAAAGCCACTAGGGGAATTTCTCTTGTGCAACCATGTGCACAACCGATGCCCAGAAAACCATGAAAGCCAATTGGGGAATTTCTCTTGTGCAAGCAGGTGCGCAACCAGTGCCCAGAAAACCATGAAAGCCACTTGGGGAATTTCTCTTGTGCAACCAGGTGCACAACCGATGGCCCGAAAACCATGAAAGCCACTTGGGAAATTTCTCTTGTGCAACCAGGTGCACAACCAGTGTCCAGAAAACCACGAAAGCCACTTGGGAAATTTCTCTTGTGCAACCAGGTGCACAACCAGTGTCCAGAAAACCACGAAAGTCACTTGGGGAATTTCTGTTGTGCAACCAGGCACACAACCAGTGCCCAGAAAACTGCAAAAGCCAATTGGGGAATTTCCATCACACTCTCAGTGCCTTGAAACATGAGCCCAGTTTCTCCAGCTTAAAGGCACCCCAACTTTCTCTTCTTTTGCCACAACGGCCTAACACAGCTACTCCTGTGACAAGCGCCCCTTGTGCAGGTCTCTGCATGCTAGGCAACAATCTCCCACTTGAAAAAGAAGGGGGGAAAGGAAGTTAGCAGGCACAGAATGAATCCCCTCCACACTGTGTTAAGTTTGCCATTTCCATGGAAAGCGGCTGCAATCTACACGAGTTAATGAGCGGAAGCTGTGCCGAAAGTCTGCCTTTATTTTCACAGTTGGTGGAGAAGCCAGAATTAATGCAAACGACGGCACACGGAGGCCTCATCCCTTCGCGATAAATCAATGCAGCGCTCACTTAAATTGCTCTGCTTTCTTTCAGGAAAGTATATTGAAGTGATTCATTAAGGCGCTGCGCCGTTTGCGAGGAACGAGCGCCACTCTCTCCGGCACGCGGGAGCATCTCTGGCAGTCACATTTTAAAAAGCAATCACACCCACTAATATCTACCCTCTTGCACCCTTCCACATCAGCACCGAACATGATCTTTAACCGTTCTGATTTAAACGAACGGGGGGGGGGGGAATCAAACCCAGCAGATATGCGGCAGAGTCAAAACCTTTGCCGAGCAAAACATCACAACATCTCCTGCCCATTTTATTTGTTCAAATGCACTCCTGTTATTCTCCTGAGTTCAAAACAGCGTCGGATAATTTAAACATAGGTAAAGGTAAAGCTCTCCCTTGCTCAAAAGCCGGTCGTATCTGACTCTAGGGTGTGGTGCTCATCTCCGCTTGACAGCCAAAGAGCCAGCGCTGTCTGTGACTAGACAGGTTTCCATGGTCATGTGGCAGGTTTGACTAGAAGCCGGAGCACAGTGAATGTTGTTACCTTTCCCACCAGGGCAGTACCTATTTATCTTCTTGCAATTTCTTATTTTCAAACTGCTAGGCTGGCAGGAGCATGGACAGAGAGGAGTACTCACTCTGTTCTCGAGCACTCAAGTCTCAAACTGCTGACCTGCCGATCTTCCAGTCATCCAGTGCTGCTCCAGTATGCAACTCGTCCACACACGCAAAACAAGTTATCACTGTGAATGAAGCCGTGTGCAGAGTGACAAGATGCTTCAAAGCTACACTAGTTGAGAAAATGTATCCTCTTGTTGGTGTTAATCCACCTAAGATAAGGAGGGAAGTAGCCGTGGATGCTGAGAGAGCTTAGCAAGAGAAGGATCCTTGACATCATCTGAATGGAGATGAGCCTCAAGTCCTCCAACTCTGATCCAGGAAGAGCTTTATGGCAAGAACAAACATTCTTAAGGGTACACAAGAGCAAAACCAAATTAGAAGATGGACAAGGAACAACATTAAAGGAGGAGGAGACGGCTGAGTGACTCGACCTCCCCTACGTCACTTGGAGGACCCTGAATAGGCTGAGGGTTGGAGTCCCTCAATGCAAGACCAACAGGCTCAAGTGGGGGTTGCTGGCAGACAACAACGCACTGTGTGATTGTGGAGAGATACAGAATCCATTGTCTCATTTGCCGATTACTACCAGAAACATAAAGGACTTAAGTTTGGCCAATGACTAAGCCAAGAAAGTGGCTTCATTTTGGCAGTCCAAAGTTTGAAGCTGGGCATGAAAGAGGAAAATGAACCATCCGATATACCTTCCCCGTTGGAGGTATCCAAAATGACAACCTCCTAGGCTTGGGAAGAGGAACTAGGAAACGGGCAAACCAAGCGCTGCCACCCCTGCCACCGTCCCCAATGCTCCTTATTACAATAGACACATTCAAAACAGTGGATCTTTTTGCAAAATCCCACTGCTCCACTTTTTACCAAACTCAAGAGCAACTTGGCTTCCTTCCAATGGCTTCAAAATATTGACAAGACAGCCATTGAAACCTAGTGTGTTACATTTTTGTCTTCCACCTTCTTCCCAGGAGTTCCGAGCAGCCTATGGCAAAGCCCAGAAAAGTTACTATTTTGGACTACCAATTCGCAGAAGTGAGAACTTAAGTAGGGAAATACACAAGAGCAAGAGATGCAGCCATAACAATCTAGGTTGGCTGGCAACAGGCAGAGAGCAAACCTGTTGAGAAAACTCAGCAAACCTTTATGTTCCCGCTGGTGTTTTAAGTTCAGAGTTTTGACTGCTTTTAATGGTTGTTGTTAATGGCAATTGATTTTCGTTCTCTTTTGTTGCAATTGATTTTATTTTTGTTTTGAAGCACCCCTGCGCATTGCTTGGCTAAGTAACTGAGAGAAGTGGCATCAAAGAAACAAACACTTTAAGAACATCTTCAGTTTCTCAGAAGTGGGAGCCGACCTGGCATGGCAAACAAGACAGGGAACTTCACCAGGGGTGCCGATCTGACAAGCTTCACACAGTTTCCATCCGGGCTAATTGAGTCGCCATGAAAATTTTATATAGCAGGAAGTCTTTTTTTTTAACTAAGCTCTAAAGGTAAAGTTTTCCCTTGCTCGAAAGCCAGTCGTATCCGACTCTAGGGTTCAGTCCTCATCTCTGTTTCAAAGCCAAAGAGCCAGCGCTGTCTGCATCTGCAGACGTCTCCATGGTCATGTGGCAGGCATGACTAGACACCGAAGCACACGGAATGCTGTTACCTTCCCACCGAAGTGGTCCTTATTTATCTACTTGCAATTTCTTGCTTTCAAACTGCTAGGTTGGCAGGAGCTGGGACAGAGATGGGAGCTCATTCTGTCCTGCAGTACTCGGGAATCGAACTGCTGACCTTCCACCTCCCAGTCAGCGTCAGGTGCAAATGCTAAGGTATTCCGTTGGGACATAGCCAGCAGATTACATCTTTCTGTTAACAACATGCCATGATGATTATTTTATTTCCCCTTCTTCTTTTGCCTGATGAATTAATCTTTGAATTATGAAAGCTTGCAACAATGTGTAATTTTTTTGGTGACCCCATAAAAGGCACCACCTTCCTCCTGCATTTGTTTGACTCTACAACAGTGTTTTCCAACCTTTGGTTCTTGGACTTCAATTCTCAGAAGCCTCGGCTGATCATCGGCTGATCAGTGCTTTGGGGAATTGACTTAGGCTTTTGGGAATTGAAGTCCAAGAACCAAAGGTTGGAAAACTCTGCTCTACATCAAGAAGTTTCCCTGGACCACTAGAGTACACATTGCAAGAAAGAAATCTCAAATGAGTTTAGGACACCGATGGCGAACCTTGGCACTCCTGGTGAACTTGGACTTCAATTCCCAGAAGCCCTGATCAACATATTGTTTTGTAATGTAATGTATTGTTTGTAAGCTGCCCTGAGTCGCTACAGCGAGTGGGAGGCAATATAAATTTGAACTAATAAATAAATAAATAAATAGATCTGGGCTTCTGGGAATTGAAGTCCAATAACAAGTTTCAGTGTTTTTAACTTACCGTATATACTTGAGTATAAGTCATCCTGAATATAAGTTGAGGTACCTAATTTAGACCTTTAAGACTAAGACTAAGAAAACTGATTGACCTGAGTATAAGTCAGGGGTGGAAAATACAGCAGACTCTAGTGAGTTTTAATAATTAAAATACATGAAAATATGATAAAATCAATTAATCTAGACATTTCTGTGGGTATGTTTTTGAGTTCTTATGGTAGCGGTAGTGTGTTGTTGTTTTTTACAGTATGTTTGAATTTGAGACCCTTGAGTATAAGTCGAGTCCACTTTTTGGATCTCATTTGGGGGGCTAAGAAACTAGACTTATACTTGAGTATATACAGTATTGTGGCTGGGAAGGTATTTTAATGGTTTTTAAACATTAAATGTTTTTGTGATTTTAGGGTTGTGGGGATGTTGTCTATTTGAATGTTTTTATGGTGGTTTTGAGCCACCTGGGGACATTCTGGTAAGGGAGTGGCAATAGAAATCCATTTAAACAAACAAACAAACACCTGGAATGCCAAGGTTAGCTATAACAGGTTTAGGACAACAAGGAAGGAAGGAAGGAAAGAAAAGGAAAGTATAATGTATAAGAGAAGGAAGGAAGGAAGGAAGGAAAGGAAGGTATAATGTATAAGAGAAGGAAGGAATGAAGGAAAAAGAAGGTATAATGTATAAGAGAAGGAAGGAAGGAAGGAAGGAAAGGGAGATATTGGAAGGAAGGAAGGAAGGAAAGAAAAGGAAGGAAGAAAAGAGAGATATTGGAAGGAAGGAAGGAAAAGGAAGGAAGGAAGGAAAGGGAGATATTGGACGGAAGGAAGGAAGTAGGCAGGCACAAAAGAAAGAAGGAAGGAAAAGGAAGGAAGGAAGGAAAGGGGGATATTGGAAGGAAGGAAGGAAGGAAGGAAAAGGAAGGGAGGGAGGAAAGGGGGATATTGGAAGGAAGGAAGGAAGTAGCCAGGCACAAAAGAAGGAAGGAAGGAAGGAAAGGGAGATATTGGAAGGAAGGAAGGAAGGAAGGAAGTAGGCAGGCACAAAAGAAAGATGGAAGGAAGGAAGGAAGGAAGGAAGGAAAGGGAGATATTGGAAGGAAGGAAGGAAGGAAGTAGGCAGGCAGGCACAAAAGGAAGGAAGGAAGGAAAAGGAAGGAAGGAAAGGGAGCTATTAGAAGGAAGGAAAGAAGTTCTACCTGCAACTATACAGCTTCAGCAATTTCTGAGAGAAATTATTTGTTTCAGAACGACACAACAGCTGCAAGTAAAATCAACCCAAGAAACGCTAAGAAGGAAGAAACTGCCTGACGTAACGAAGGCACCGGGCTCTATTGTCTACAAAAATCACACATCCGTTTCATTATAGCAATCTCGTGTCTCTTATGTAAATAACTTGAAAATATGTGATGCCTAAAAGCTATCAGATGATAAGCTGTTAAACTCCCCAAAAAATCAAGCCATTAAAAGGTATATATGGTGGTCGGTACTACTTCGGCGGGAAAGGTAACAGCATTCCATGCACTCCAGTGTCTAGTCATACCTACTACATGGCCAGGGAAGTCAGCATTGGTGCTCTGGTTATAAACAGAGAGTTGGACCCAACTTGCTTTTCAGCAGAGGGAGACCTTCGCCTTTGGGACTCAGGAATGGTCCAGACAGACTCCAAGGCAGTCGAGAGCCTGGTTTCTGATTTACCCCTCGCAGCCCCAAAGTACAAAAATGAGAATAATCTACCTTGCACGCTCTTGTCAATACAAAGAACGGTGCAGGGAATTCAGCTCCATTTTAATTAGAATCTCATCCATCTGCCTCCTCTCTCTTATCTCAAAGCAGGCAACTCAAAATTTGGGGAAGGGAGAGGCTGGGAGAAATGAGAAGCCACTGCCATAAGAGCAGAGCTCAAGGGAACAAGCTTCAGCTTCACCCTATTCCTGGCACCCATGACTATAAAAGAGCATAACAACTGAGGTGGGAAAATGAATTCTAGAAAGGGGTGTTCCTTTTACTCTCTATAGGATGGCCAAACTATGGCCTGTGGGCTGGATCCAGGCCCTGATGCCAATTCACCCAGCCCGCGCCACCCTCTGTTGCTCCCAGAGGCGGAAGTAAACCACACCCACATGGGCATGTTTTACTTCCAGTTCTGGGAGCAACAAGGACGGCGCGGGCCCCGTCCATTGGCATTGGAGGGGGGGCAGATCCAGACCACGGGCCGTAGTCTGGGCACCCCTGGTTTAAGCAGAGAAAAAGGCTGCCTAAAATCCCTTTCATCCTGTTGCAAAACAGACTGCAAGGGAGGAACCACGTGACGGGCCAGCTGAACCACATGACTGGCCCACGGTCTGAAAAGTTTGGCCACCCCTGCTCTATAGATCTGAGAGCTTTCACTTGATGGCTTATAGATGGCATGGAATAGATGTTAACCTTTGTGTCAGACACAGAACATCACAGCCTCAGATACAGTGGTACCTCGCTTAAAGAGCATAATGCGTTCCACAGGATTGCGCTTTAAGTGAGTTTGCTCTTTCAGCGAAACACCTTTGTAAATGACCGATTGTGGGGGGGATTGTGAACCCTGATTTATTTGTTAAGTGGGTTTTTGGTTGGTTTTATTTGTTAAGCGAAGCGAACATTCAGAGAAAATTCTGCTCTTTAAGTGAGTTACTCTTTAAGCGAGATGCTCTTTATGCAAGGTTTGACTGTATATTGCCCTAAAACACATCCTCTATGTAACCAGCTTCTCTGGGTAGCAAAATAATCACAGACACATTGTGTCAGCCCCAAACACACAAACTTTCCAAATAAATGCAGACGTATCGCAACAAGATATTCCACTCTAAAGGATTGCTGTTTCAAGGGAGAACAATGTGCTGTGTGAAGCGATTTCCCCTAATCATGAAGAGGGCTGGTTGTTCACATCTAAAGACAAACCATTATCAGGGAATATCAAGCAGTGTCCCAAATAATGCATTATTATTATTATTTTTAAACTGAGCACTGTTCAGAAATGCGCTTTGACAGTTTCGTAGGGTGGCTGGTTTGTGCCACGACGGGCTTAAAAGGAAGGGAGAAAAATCGGGAGATCAAATTAACCACCCCCTGGAAATAAATCAAAGTCAACAAAACGGGTGGTTTTTTATTTTTGCAAACGGATCAGGTCCTGTTGGCAAAGGATTGAAAGTAAATAAAAAGAGCCACTGGGCAATTTATCCAGTAATAGGCAATTCCCTTCTAATAAGAGGCGCAAAGCAAAAAAAATAACCCTTCTAAGACGGAGGACTGCAGGCTTTGTTTGAACATCACCAGCTGACGATGCGCCTGCATGCAGCCTCTTTGTTCTGCTTGAGGATGGGCACCCAGATTTGCTTCCTACGCGGCAAACCCCTTTACACCCACCCGGAGAAAACTGTACCGCACACCAAATGCATCAAACACCTTTGCCTTTCAATATATTTAGCGCTGATGGACCTCTGGTTGGCGGTGGAGAACAACTCAGAATACAACCCAGGGCAAAACAAATAAATTTCCAGAATCCCAGCCTTTAAAACAACAACAACCTCCAAACACCCCCCCCCCAGAGGATTCGTCTTATCTGTGCAAATGCAGCACACCACAGCCCCAATTTGAACTCTTCTTACAGAAGAAAGAGCAAAGTCACAAAGATAAAACCCAATTATTGAGATAGATACAACATTGGCTTCTCCAGAAACCAGTGAGTTGACAGTAAGGGCAGATCATCGTGGGTTCTGCTTTTGTATGCTAAGCTTTAGCTCCAACCACACATGACTAAACGCACAGAGCAATTCACAAGGACGATTGTTAAGCCAGGAAGGATGAGATTAATAAATGGCAACGGACGGGGATTTCCTGGGGAATCAAGTGAAACCACAATTCAAGGAGAAATGGGCCTCCCTGGCATGAGGCACCTTCTTCCTTCCCTCTCAAGGATGAAATGGAGACCACAGCTTTCAGGGAGAAAGACGTCCACAAGACAAAGGAACCCTCCTTTCATCTCCTTCGTGTCTACCAAGAACCAGGCAAGATGCTCCAGTCAACCAAATATCCAAAACTACACTCTAGAGAAACGCAGGTGAAAAAGATTCACAAAACTCCACTTTCTTCAGTTTAAGCCAGGGGTACCCAAACTACGATCCGTGGGCCAGATCCAGGCCCCCCTCCATGACAATTCACCCGGCCTGCACTGCCCTCATTGCTCCTACAAGTGGAATTAAAACACTCCCATTACTTCCGCTTCCTGGAGTGACTAGAGCAGCACAGGCTGGGTGAATTGGCATCGGAGGGCCCAGATCCGGCCCATGGGCCATAGTTTGGGCACCCCTGGTATAAGCTGAGAAAGTGGCAGTTTTAAAAGCTATCTCATCCTGTTGCAGACTGCAAGGTTCCAGTGGGAGGACCCATGTGGCCTGCCCATGGCCCGAAAAGTTCGGGCACCTCTGGTTTAAGCCAACATCGGCACAGGGAGAATTTCCTACAGAAAATTAACAAGTTCAGTTTCACCCTGAAGCCAAGGTTTCCCCTGATTCTCCCCTCAGATGCAACCTGAAGCATCTTTTGAGGGTGAGACAGACAAACAGACTGCCTTAATAATAATAATAATAATAATAATAATAATAATAATAATAATAATAATAATAATAATAATAATAATAATAATAATAATAATAATAATAATAATAATAATAATAATAATAATAATAATAATAAAGCCTTCAACCTCAACACTACAATATTGGATGACTGCTCAGGCCTTAAATCTCTTTACACACAAAGGATCGGGCCAGAGGCTTCGGTCTCCTCTGTGAGGAAATAGACACCCTCCTCCCAGCTATTCAGCAGGGCTGGGGATCAGGCCCCTAAACCTGCAAAGGGGGTCCAATCCCGAGCCAAGACATTGTTTTACTCATCAGTCGGCTCCCCTGGGTGCATGTCTGCTGGTTTGTAAGCAGCTGGGTACCGGTGATGGAGGGGAATCCACCGGCCCTCCTCGAGAGTAACCGAAGGGACACCCACTCACCCACCCCCGGGGCTCTTATGCTTGAAGGCCCTGAAGCAGCTGCAATGGAGGAGAGGGAAGGGGAAGCAGTGACCCATTATGAAAAGTTACAATTTGGGAAGTTACTATGTGACAGAGTGAGCGTCTGCACCTGCCCCAGCTCCTGCCAAACGAGCAGTTCAAAAATAAAGCACTATGGAATATTTGCTAAACTACCAAGAGTGGGGATAGATAGATAGATAGATAGATAGATAGATAGATAGATAGATAGATAGACAGACAGACAGACAGACAGACAGACAGACAGACAGACAGACAGACAGATGGGAAGGGAAGGAGATAGATGGATGGATGGATGGATAGATAGGTAGGTAGGTAGGTAGGTAGGTAGGTAGGTAGGTAGGTAGGTAGGTAGGTAGGTAGGTAGGTAGGTAGGTAGGTAGAGTGAGAGAGAGAGAGAGTCTTCTTCGAGTGCTGTATCCATTCCAGATTTTGGCTATCATCATGGCAATAGGCTTCCTGTTCTTCACTGCCAACCTAGCAGTTCAAAAGCAAGAAATTGCAAGTAGATCAACAGGGACCACTTCAGTGGGAAAAGATCTTGGGGACATGAAAGGAATCTCATTCAGGTGTCCCCTGAGAGGAGTTTCTCCAGCAAAACATCCTTTTCAACCCAGAATAATTCCTGACACAAAATTACTACAACGGCGGCGGCGACTAGTAGTAGTCGTAGTCGCCGCCGCCGCCGTAGTCGTAGGACTACAACGACAAACAGTTCTTCTGAAGACCTTCCACCCCAGTCTCTCACAGTTTCTTCAGCCATGGAGTCTGTCTACGTCCAGGGCTTCTTTCTTACCCAGGATCTTCCCTTGCTTACAGGTTGGACTATTCAATATTTCATGTCGCTCCTCGCGATAGGCCCAGGGTACTGGAGCTTTCTAAATTGTGTGCCAAAAGGGCCCAGGACCAGAAAGGGACTCAGACGGAACTGGTGACACGCTGTGATGCAGAAGGTAAATGGAAGGCCACTGCATTATACTAGTCTCGGGACCATCTTCACGGCTGATTGCGATGATGGACAGCCAATATTCAGAATCAGATATGGCACAAGAAGAAGAAATGAATGAAAATATAGATAGATAGATAGATAGATAGATAGATAGATAGATAGATAGATAGATAGATAGATAGATAGATAGATAGATAGATAGATAGATAGATAGATAATAATTTTGTATCAGAAATAATTTTGGGTTGAAAGGGTTTTTGCTGGAGCAACTCTGCTCAAGGAACGCCCCAATGAGGTTCCTTTCATGTCCTCAAGATCTTTTCCCAACAAAAGTGGTCCCTATTTATCTACCTGCGATTTCTTGCTTTCGATCTGCTAGGTTGGCAGGAGCTAGGACAAGAGATGGGTGGGCACTCAATCCATCATGCAGTACCCGGGTCTCGATCTGCTGACTTGCTGGCTTTCCAGCCAACAAGGCGAGCTTCTAAACCACCGAGCCGCTGCAATTCCCGCAGAAAAAAAAAATTTGCAGCTAGATAAACAGGTACCCCTTCTGTGGGAAAGGTTAAAGCTTTCCATGCACTCCATGACCACGGAAATGCCTGCAGACTCGAGACCACTTCCTTGGGGCAGTAGTGTGCTGGCCAAGAGGGATACAGGGACTCATCCCGGTGTACCCCAGTGACTGGCGCCCCCCAGAGGCAGGCAGAGGTAATGGGAATGTATGGGATCCCCCCCCCTTTTATCGGTGCTCCCATCACTTCTTGTCCACCACCCTCCCAAGGTGCCCAGCACATCCCTCCCTCGACACTGCCGACTTGCCAGGCTTCCAGTTAACAAGGCGAGCTTCTTAACCACCAAGCCACCGCAGCCCATAGATAAGTAAGTTGCAACTAGATAAACGGGTGCCACTTCTGTGGGAAAGGTCAAAGTGTTCCCGTCTGCAGGCTCAAGACCACTTCCTGGGAGGGTGGGGAGGTCAGCAGGTCCATCTCTCTCTCTCTCGCTCTCTCCCCCCCCAACCCCAATCCGCCGCCCCCCCCATCCCCGTCGGGGGCGCTCACCTGGCCGGCGCGCGCGTGGCCTCCTTCTTGCTGCCCACGGCGTCGGGCACGCAGTTGGTGAGTTCGGTCCAGTCGGCGTGGAGGCCGCAGCTCCAGCCGGTGGAGAAGCGGGAGAAGAGCCACGTCTCGCCGCCGCGTCCGGGCCGCAGGCAGGTGCACTTCTTCTGCCCGGCCCGGCACTGGCACGGCTGCTCCAGCTGCAGGTTGCGCACCAGGTGCCGCCCGAAGGTGGTCCCTCCCGTCTTCTGGATGTGCAGGAAGACCATCAGGTCGTCGCCGGCGATGCGGAAATCCACGCGCGGCGCCAGCGCGGCGGCCGAGAAGTTCTGGCGGGCCACGAAGCGCGCCGGGTTCGCGTCCTCGGCCCGGTACGGGTCGGCCCCTCCGCCGCCCCCTCCGACGGGCCTGGCCCTCAGCTGGCACTGGCTGCCCGGGCAGACGTACTGGAGCACCAGGCCGCCGAAGAGCAGCAGCATCACCAGCGCCAGCAGCACCCGGTGCCAGCGCTCCTCCATGGCCGTCGAGGGCGCATCGCCGACGGCGCCCCCCCCCCGCCCCGGTCACCGCGCCGCCAGGCCTCCGCCGCCCCCCGCGGCCCTCCTGGAAGTCCAGGGCGCCGCCATGCCCGGGCCCGAGTCCTCCGGCCCCCCCCTCCCCCGACGGACAGGCGGCGGCGGCTTCTTCCCCGACGGCGGCGGCCCCCGCTCGGCCTCGCCGTCCTCTCCGTCTCCGAGCGAAACCAAGGCGGTCGGGGCTCTCCGGGCTCCAGCCGCCGCCTCCGCCTCTTCCTCTCTCCGCCCGCCCCCCAGCCCGCCCCCCTCGACGGACGCAGTCTCCGCCTCTGCTCAGCAAGCCTTTGTCCCCGCCTGCCTGCCTGCTTTCTCCGGGACGAAGAGTCACCCGGTCGGGTTGCGATCTAGTAGGCGCCCCCGGAGCTTCCGTGTGACCAGGCGACGGTGATGGAGAGGGGAGGGAGGGGGTTTCCATCGGCTTAAGCTCTTTCAGCGGAAGGGGGGGGGGAGAGTTGAGCTCGTTCACCCACCCACCCACCCACCCCAGGGCCGTAGCCAGGATTCTCAATGAGGGTGGGCAATTTTTTTTTTCAGGATGAGCAACAATGTCATATATATATAAGCCCAGGATGTCATATATATATAAGCCCAGGGTGGGCAATAAGTCATATATAGAAGCATCCGGAAGGTTGAGGGAAGGGGCAAACTGCTAACTTAGGGTGGGTGATGCTAACCCTGCCGCCACTGGAAAGAAGGATGGGCGAGGAGGTATTGTACTTTCAATGGCCCCGGGGTGGGTGATATTTATTTATTTATTTATTTACAGTCAAACCTCACATAAAGAGCATCTCGCTTAAAGAGTAACTGGCTTAAAGAGCAGGATTTTCTCTGAATGTTTGCTTCGCTTAACAAATAAAACCAACCAAAAACTCGCTTAACAAATAAATCGGGGTTCGCAATCCCCCCCACAATTGGTCACTTCCAATGGTGTTTCGCTTAAAGAGCAATCCTGTGGAACGCATTATGCTCTTTAAGCGAGGTACAACTGTATTTAGTACATTTTTATGCTGCCCATCTGGAATATGTCCTTCAGTGGCCAGAGGGTGCAAAGATTCTCTGGGTCAGACAAAATATATATGTGTGTGTCCTTGGAATGGCAGGAGTATTTATGATACAGGAAAGATTTGTACAGTTGTACCTCGCTTAAAGAGCATAATGCGTTCCACAGGATTGCTCTTTAAGCGAGTTTGCTCTGCGAAACACCATTGCAAGCGACCAATTGTGGGGGGGATTGCGAACCATGATTTATTTGTTAAGTGAGTTTTTGGTTGGTCTTATTTGTTAAGCGAAGCGAACATTCAGAGAAAATCCTGCTCTTTAAGCGAGTTACTCTTTAACCGAAGCGCTCTTTATGCGATGTTTGACTGTAATTTAGTAAAGGAAAGAGCAGGGACTGCTGTGGCTTGGTGGTTAAGTCGCTGGTGGAATGCGCTCCCGTCTCTGTCCCAGCTCCTTCCAACCTAGCAAGAAATTGCAAGTCGATAAACAGGGACCATTTCAGTGGGAAGATAAACAGTGTTCCGTGCACTCTAGTGTCGAGGCATTCCTGCCGCATGTCCATGGAAAGGTCTGCAGACACAGATAGTGCTGGCTCTTCGGCCATAAACAGGGGGGGAGCACAGAAGCCTAGAGTCAGACACGACTGGCTGTCGAGCAAGGGTGACCTTTATTCATTCATTCATTCCAATTTATATAGCCGCCCAACTCAAAACGACTCTGAGCGGCTTTCCCTTTACGTAAAGGAAATGAAGAGGTTGGGTGTTGATATAAACTCCAGTGCTACCTCGCATAATGAATGCACTGTATAGCAAAAAATTCGTACAACGAAGCGTTCATTATGCAATGGCGATGCCCTGCATAACGAGAATTTTTTTTTTGTTATGCGGGGTTTTCGGTAACCAGGGTTTACCAGCTTAATGGGAATCCCAGTTAATGACAATTTTTTGCCCGTTATACAGGGTATCTGTCATAGGGAACCACGTAATGAAAAAACCCACATACCAAAGAGCTCCGTGGAACGGAGTTTCTATATTATGCAGGGATCTACTGCATTGCCAGTGGTTATTCCTGTTTCTCTCTTCAGGCCAGGCTCACCAAAGCTCACTCCAAGATCCTAACCCCAACCAGTCTACACCCCTCACTACATCGCACGTTCAATGCGATCTACATTTTGGGACATTGATTTCTACTCCCTACAGCGGGGGGACTGTCAGAGGGGTGGCCTTTGGATTCGTTCCGAGCCTCTGGACTTCAGTCCAAGATTGAATAAATGAAACCCTCTCATCTTCCGCACATGGCATGAAATTGGCTGCCGAAATGCTGAAGCATCAGATTCTCTCTTCCAAGGAGGACAGGCAGGGAGCGCTCTGGGAAACAGGATGTAGATAGAAGAAAGGATGAAGCCCCCCTCTCCCTTCTCTCTCTCCTTGCTCTTCTCTTCAAGAGAGGCCCATTGTGTTGGGCGTTCAGTTGGCCGCTTTTGCTTCCAAGCCTGACTGTCACAAGACACACCGGGATTCATTTATTATTATTGCATTGCTCTTTCCATCCAGAGAGCCCCAGGTCTAGGGTCCAGTGCTCATCTCTGTTTATAGCCAAAGAGTCCGTGCTCTCTGCATCTGCAGACATTTCCATGAACACGTGGGCAGGCATGCCTAGAGTGTACGGAGCACTCCCCACCAAAGCGGTACCGTATATACTCAATTATAAGTCATCCCGAATATAAGTCGAGGTACCTAATTTGCACCTCTAAAACTAGGGAAATAGACCAGTCCGGGTATAAGTCAGGGGTGGAAATGCAGCAGCTGCTAGTGAGATTCTGCAATTAAAATACAGTTTTTATCTACTTGCAATTTATTGATTTATTTATCTACTTGCAATTTATTGATTTCAAACTGCTAGGTTGGCAGGGCCTGGGACAGACGACAGGAGCTCACTTCGTCATGCAGGACTCGGGTCTCGAACTGCTGACCTGCCAACCTTCCCGTCATCAAGTTCGGTGTCTTAACCACCGAGCCACCACAGTCCCTTTGGGGTCTCTATACTGAGAGAAAATCTGGGTGTAAATAAAACGAAATGCATAAAAATTTTAGAAACATTTTTCAGACTATGAGGGTGAAAACACAGCTGAGCATTCGTTGTTTTTTTAATATGTGCTTTTTAAAGGCATTCCGTCTGATGAATTTCACTCATTTTCGGCACAACTTTCCATCCTGCGCAGCTTCACCTGGCCTACTTCGAGATAAAAAATGCTACATTCGCAAAGCTGAGGCCAATAAGAGCCATTCTGGCATAACTGAGGACTGCATTCAGCAGTAATTTCAACACCTCAGAGAAGCGAGCTATTTAAAAGCTCATAAAATATGAGTTGCCTCGATTTGAAGGAGCATGACCGCGACACTCTAAGGAACACTTTTTCCTGCCAGGATCAAAAATGAAGCAATAAAGAAATTGTCTTTTTCAAATCCCTCTGGAAGGAAACACCTGGATTTGACATCTGGGTCATTCTCCGTCCAATGGAGTAACGGCCACAGAGGACGAGCTGTCTTCCTTTTGATGTGCATCTTTAATACCACATCTCCTACGGTGCAGTGCAGTAGTGGACAACTCAAACAGGCAGAGCAAACTGCACTGAGGCATCCTACTCAAGTAAAAACCCAGCCCAGTTCTGCTTACTTGCCCAAATCAGAAAACGTAAGGTTGGAGCATAGGGTATCCTAAATCTTTTGGAAAGCGTTACTCAAGGGACTCACATTTCTTTCCTTAAATACGTTTTATATATCTTTGATAAAGAGAGGCTGATGAAAACATAAGACAAGAGGAATTGTAACTTTAGGCGTAATAGATTTCCTACACACTCCAATAAATGAGGTTCTCTAACAACCCATAATAGTGTCCTCTGAATATTTACACTGAAGAAGCAAGAAGTTACTACCTGCCATGATTTGATTAAGCAAGGGTTGGTTGGTTTGGGTTTTTTTTTTGTGTTTGTTTGTTTGGTTTTTTTGCAAGTCTAGCCAGGTTATGCTGCTTTGATAATATTTATTTATTTATTATTTGTTCAGATTTATATTGCCGCCCACTCGCCAAGGCAACTCAGGGCAGCTTACATTCAAAACAGCGGCAGTACAGTAACAATCATAAAACACAACCTCACAAAACAACCAAAGCAGAATACAGACTAACTCCCCTCCAGCCATTGATGGGGTCCTGGAGGTTGGGGCAAGGTCCTCAGCCACCTGCCAGTCCACGGCGTCTTCTCCCTCAGGCCATTGGTGTGGGCCCAGAGGAGGAGGTGAGATCCTCAGCTGCCTGCTAGGCCATGGCGTCTTCTCCCTCAAGCCATTGGTGTGGGCCCAGAGGAGGGGGTGAGGTCCTCAACTGCCTGCAATGCCACGGCGTCTTCTCCCTCAGGCCATTGGTGTGGGCCCAGAGGAGAGGGTGAGGTCCTCAGCTGCCTGCCAGTCCACGGCATCTTCTCCCTTAGGCCATTGGTGTGGGCCCAGAGGAGGAGGTGAGATCCTCAGCCGCCTGCCAGGCCACGGCATCTTCTCCCTTAGGCCATTGGTGTGGGCCCAGAGGAAGGGGTGAGGTCCTCAGCTGCCTGCCAGGCCATGGCGTCTTCTCCCTCAGGCCATTGGTGTGGGCCCAGAAGAGGGGGAGAGGTCCTCCATAGTAGACCCTACTCCTAGTGACTCAACACAGTCACGTGGTGGTTCACTAACTTGACAATCCTGTGGACTAATGGCCTTGGGTGGGGAAGTTCACAGGGAAGGGTGATGGACCCCAAGTGGATTAAATGGTCCCCCTTGGATCCATCTTGATGGAGGGCCACATGATATGACACAGAACAATCACGGATCCAGCTCATGGGGCCTTAGGTTGGGAACCCTTGATATAAATTAATGCCCTGAAGTCTCACTCTTATGTCTGAAGAAGTGGATTCGATTCACAAAGGCTAACATGAAAATACCGTAGTTAGTCTTTAAGGTGCTACTTTTTTGGCCTTTTTGTTTTGTTTACTCTCTAAATTGCAAAAATACTGATCTGGGAAATGTACGTTCTCCCTTCCTGGTTTGTGGTGGACAATCTCTTGTAGACATCTGCAAGCCAGGATATCAGCTTGCCATTATGGAGAACCTTGGCGCTCCAGATGTTCTTGGACTTCAATTCCCAAAAGCCCAAGTCAATACTCCTTTTGATCAGGGCTTCTGGGAATTGAAGTTCAAGAACAGTTGGAGTGCCAAGGTTCACCATCACTGAAGGGGTTAGGCAAGAGTGATCATTCCCAAAAGAGGCTTTCCAAGGTCTTTGCAAACCACACTCCACCCAAGCCTGTATATTGTGGTCAGCCTTTTTTCATGTGCCTGGGCAAAGTCCATAATTCTGCAAAGCTGTCTTGGAAACAAGACAAGACGCCAAAATGGTCAACTGGGCCTTGGGAGAAGATAACAGTGATTGTTCTGCGGCAATCTTCGTTTTCCTCCTGGTCGCCACTGTATCTTTGCCCATTCTTATGCCAAGAGTTTTATCTGGCATGGTAGACATTGGAAACCTCTGTTGGCGCAAACTACCAACCCTGCAGCAAAACTGCTAAAAGGCTTAAATGTCAGCAGGCGTTTTGGGAAACCGGGTGAGAAAAAGCATCAATTCTCGTTTCCTGATTGGCAGATCTAAAGCATGGGCTGTGTCTCTGTGTTGTTGCCAGGGTGTAATTAATAACTCCCAGAACATTATTCGGTCTTGGATAAAAGTTGCTGAAAATGCCTCTGCTGCTGTGGGGCTGGATGATATTGCTCTGGCATCCCTTTGAAAGAGGTTACTGCTAATTAATTTAACTCATCTGCAAATGGAGGAGCAGGGGAGTCTTCTGTTGTGCCATGTGGCATCCTTTCAAGAAACACTGACCTTTCAAAACATGGTCCAAAGAAACATGAAATGCCCAGATTGGTTGAAAGGAATCTGCAGTGGAATAGCATGGGAGGGGGCGGGAATGGGATAGATGAAAATTGGGAGCCTGGTGGATGATAGATAACTTGATTGGATGGATGGATGGAATTAGGATGGATGGATGGATGGGACAGGACTGGAAAGAATGAGATCATGGATGGATTTATGAATGGATGGATGGAGAGAATGAGATCATGGATGGATGGATGGATGGATGGATGGATGGATGGATGGATGGATGGATGGATGGATGGATGGATGGATGGATGGATGGATGGATGGATGGAGAGAACAAGCTCATGGATGGATGGATGGATGGATGGAGAGAACAAGATCATGGATGGATGGATTGAGAGAACAAGATCATGGATGGATGGATGGATGGATGGATGGATGGATGGATGGAAAGGAGACATGAGCCATTATAACTGATTAAGCCAAAGGATGGTGACCTACTTTCTTAGGTGCGCAGACATGATTATGGATGGATACCTGAAACTACAGATAACACCAAATTATATTTTACTTTGTAGACAGTGACAGATTTTACTTTCTTAGGATCAAAGCTCACTGCAGATGGTGATTGCAGCGATGAGAAACCTGGGAAACAGAGTGAAAAGTAGAGACATCAAATTGCAAACAAAAGTTTGTCTAGTCAAAGCAATGGTATTCCCTGTGGCAATGTATGGTTGTGAGAGCTGGACCATTAGGAAAGCTGAGCGCAGAAGAATAGATGCCTTTGAGATGTGGTGCTGGAGAAGAGTTTGAGAGTCCCCTGGACAGCGAGGAGAACAAATAGGTCAATCTGAGAAGAAATCAACCCTGACTGCTCCTTAGAAGGTCAAATAGTAAAGATGAAGCTAAAGTACTTTGGACATCAAATGGGAAGAGAAGACTCGCTTGAGAAAGCCTTGATGCTTGGAAGGGTTGAGGGCAAAAGAAGAAGGTGGCTGCCAAAAATGAGATAGCTAGATGGTATTGTGGACACAATGGGCACAAAGCTGAGCGAGTTGAGGAGGATGTTGGAGGACAGAAGTGCCTGGCGGACTGTGGTCCATGGAGTCGCAAAGTGTCGGAATCTACTGTGTGACTGAACAACAACAAGACAATGGCTCCTAGTGGCCCCATCTGGTATTTCAAGAATTTTTTAATTGAATAGTTATAGATCTGCAGATAACTGAAACCTTGGATAATGAACCTGCAGATGGGGGGGTGGGATACCTGTATTTGAGTTGATGACTCCATCACTGTCTGCACTTTCAAGGATCTATGAGATATGCTAAACCTATTTGGACTGCAGGGCTCAAAACCTTGAGTAATTCCTATAAAGTCATGTCTGAAATCCGGAGTGGACGCACCATCCCAATTGACATCCGAGCCTCCCATTTCCAGTGGTGGGCATCAGCAGGTTCGCACCGGTTTGCAAGAACCAGTAGCAGAAATTCTGGCTGGCCCCACCCATCCAAGTTTTGAAATAAACTAGTCCTAATTGGGGTGCAACGCAGGGGGTTTTCCCTGGCCACGCCCACCATACCACGATCACAGCGTGGTAGTAAAAAAAAAAGAGCAACCCACTGCCCATTTCCCTTGAGTGTGGGTTAAAAGAACATTCAACTGAGCATATGGTGAGTGTGCAAAGATAAACACGGTTTGTGTTAGGCTTGGTTTTATTCCGAGCGGGCATTAGCCTCTATTTTCACCCCTTCCTTCTCCAATCAAAGTTGGGTTTAACGGTGCCCAACAGCTTCTCTTCTTCCTCCCTGCTTGGGAGGACAGCAAGGAGGCCGTAAATACACGTCAAGCATTGTAGGCGTGCATGCACACCAAGTGCTTGGTGCACTTGCACAGTGGGGGAACCAGTGAAAAGGTAAGCCCCGAAGGTGGTTCCCTCGAAAAGCTGCTACCGGTTCTCCAGGACACTGGGGAAAGTTATTAACGGTCCTGGCGAACTGGTGCGAACCTGTTACATCCCATCACTGCATTTAACCCCTCTATTTTCTCTCTGGATACATGAAAAAGCCCCTGAGTTATGAAAGGAGACATGCGCCATTATAATTGATTAAGCCAAAGGATGGTGACCTACTTTCTTAGGTGCGCAGACATGATTATAATTTAATATTCTGCAGGAATTTGTGAGGCTCACCGACTAAAACAAACAATCCATTCCACCAGGCGGGGCAGGGCTCGATGTTTGAGTCTATTATGAGAGGCCCAGGAGCATCAATAATACAGCCAGAATGAGGTTGCAGAGATATTTAACATTTGGCAAAATCCCAGCCTGCGCAGGCACTTTCTTATCCAAACGCTGGATCCTGGCTTCTAGCGAATCAGCCCTTGAGCCAAGAGTCAAATTATAGATTTGGAGGGCTTCCTGACGTGGTGATCTAGCCATCCATGCTTGATGCAGGACATCCAGAGAGTGAACACATCTTCAACACAAGGCTATCCAACTTCCACCTGGAAACCTGGAGAGTGACTTGCTTAAACTCAGATCCACCCATGCCATGTAGCATACCGGGCAGCAAGGAATCTCTAATGGTTTTGGTCTTGGGTGAGGATTTGGGCCTCCTCCCATGTCATTTCCAGGGTTGTCAAGTCTCCCATGAAAATTAATGAGGCCATGGATTCTGTTTCTCTCCGCATTCACACCATGTGTTGTTGTCTGCCACCAGCCCCCACTTGAGCATGTTGGTCATAAATTTAGGGACTCCAACCCTATTCAGAGTCCTCTAAATGATGTTGGAAAGGTTGAGTTCCTCCTTGAAAGTCACTCCGTGTCCAGTGAGAAAATTCCTCCATCTTCTAATTTGGATTTGCTCCTGTGTACCCTTCAAGAGTATTTGTTCTTACCAGAAAGCTTCTCCTGGATCTGAGCTGGCGGTGCTCATCTCCGTTTACAGCCAAAGAGCATTTGCCGTCGGCGCCTGCAAGCATTTGTGTGGACATGTCGCGGGCATGACTGGACAATGGAACGTTGCTACCTTTCCCGCTGAAGTGGTACCTATTTGTCTACCTGCAATTTCCTGCTTCCCCATTTCCTGCTGGGCCAGCCAGTGGTTCCCATTGTGCAGTACTTACTCCGCTGTGCCATACTCAGGTCTCAAACTGCTGACCTGGTGACCTTCCATTCCTCAAGTCTAGCGTCTTAACCACTAAGCCACCATGGTATGCTTAATGTAGTAAATATTTATTTATTATTTATTTATTTATTTATTTATTTATTTAGATTTATATCACCGCCCACTCGCCGTGGCGACTCAGGGCGGTTTACAATCAGGAAAAAAATACACAAAACAAAACAACAATAACACACACACAACACAAACAGCTAATTGCCTAAAACTGGTATGTGCAAAGGGTGGCTACATCCTCAAGCAATTTTTTACTTCTGTTAATTTTTCCCATTAATTCATCTATTTCCTTCTACACTGATTAATATTTTTAATTATTAAATTTACACACACACAAACAATTGATCTTGCATACAGCACAAGTTCCTCCATAAATCAGAACCAACTTATACTCCAAAAGGGCTCTCATGATAAGTGAGTTATTCAAGGAATAGTTTTAGCAGTTCCACTTTCCAAGTGAACTTCTGAGTGGGGCTGAGTGGAGATTCGAACCCAGACCTCCTGAATAATCCTAGTCCATCACTACATCACACTGCATACTTTATACTCAGTAGTATTGCTACAATTCTCAACTACTAATAGAATTATTTTAACTTTTAATAAATGCAGCTGTTTATATATTATGACATACTGTTAAATAACTCTCTAGGGAGTTGTCAAAGTAATTATAGACGCAACAGTTTGCCCCCAACAAGCTAGGTACTCATTTTACCCATCTCAGAAGGATGGGAAGTTGAGTCAACTTTGAAGCTGTTGGTATTGAATTCAGATTTTGGGCAGAGTTTTGCGCCAGTGTCTTTAGACCATAACATAGATGAGAAATACAAGAACGTAGTGTCTGAGAACATAGAGATGTAATTCTTTCGAGGCATGGGAGGAAGGGGGGAGGTTTTCTGTTTCTGTCATGGTGGACTCAGATTTTTTTCATAAAGCAGTTGGTGATAATTGAGAGAGATAAAGGAGGGAATCCTTGGCCAAAATTCTACTTATACATATTTACACACATATGTAAGGACAGTTGTGGAAGTTTTCTTGGCTATCTGAAAAGATGAGAATTGCATGTTGGGTTACATGCCCAAACGCATTTGATACAAATCTGGGACATTGTCAATTCATCGCAGTTGTTCACAGTAGTTTCTTCTGCTGACTTTGCATATGTGGTTAAGATGCTGAACTCCATAACTTGGAAGGTCGGCAGGTCAAGATCCGAGTGCTGCACAACGGAGCGAACTTCTGTCCCTATCCCAGCTCCTGCCAACCTAGCAGTTCGAAAGCAAGAAATTGCAAGTAGATCAATAGGGACCACTTCCGCGGGAAGGTAAACAGCTTTTCATGCACTCCAGTTTCTAGCCATGCCTGCCACATGCCCACGGAAACGTCAGCAGATGCAGAGAGCGCTGGCTCTTTGGCTATAAATAGAGATGAGCATTGAATCCTCAAGTCAGATACAACTGGCTTTCAAGCAAGGGTGACCTTTACCTAAATTCACAACAGGATTTTGGCCAACAGCTCCGAACATACATCAACCGCTAAGACCACATGACCTCAGACGCAATAAATGAAATCACATGTGTCAACCGTGTTAGTGGAACATTTCTTTACAGCAGCGTTGCCAGCAGAATTATTAAGACAAATTATTTGGTTTCTGGAGTTGAGCCTTCTTCATTCCGACGGAAACGAGCCCACCTAATTAAAAGCCCATTAGCTCAGGCAGCCTGCGGGACACCTGAACGTAGGCAAAAGACCAGAACCGGAGGTTCTGGTGGGAAATCATCTCCTTTCAACAGGAAAGAAGCCAGAGAGAGAGAGAGAGAGAATATAATTATAATTATCCAAGCTGGAAGTTGGCCAAAGCCAGAAGGGTTAATGGCCTTCTTCCATTTCACAGAAGGTGCCGTGGGGATTTATAATGATCACCGGTGGTCAAGACCTTGCTTTTACATCTCATTTAGAACATAATAAAGTTGTCCCCCATTTATCCTTTGGTCCTGAGGGACATGCAGACGAATTACACGTGCCAGTAGGTGCTGGGACTTAGAAAGGTAGAAGTTATTTTGTCTGTCAGAAAGACGGCCCTGACGGAGACCCCCAAAATCCAAGGTAGCGCACCTGATTTTAAAAAAAAAAATCCCAAGCCCTATTGCAAATTCATCATCTTCTCCCCTGGATCGGCGGTGTCTTTCAATGACATTGCTGAAAGGAAGGTGAAGCTTTCTCCTCATATGAGTTATCCCTGCCCGCTCAAATATACTTGGAGAAAATGAGTTTATAAAGCTAGATGGGCAATAATTGGCAAGGATACTTCATTCTCCTGTGAAGGTTATGCGCAGCAGGTGACAGGAAAGGCGCCTTCTGAAATTGGAATGAGGGGGATTTAATGGCTATTGCCATTATCAGTTCTGTGGCGTAAAAGACTCATCGTGGGAGGAAAGTCTATCTGGTTCCCCTTCGGTTATCAATATGTGGTGAGACAAACCTTGCCATATCTCTTGGGATGCTCAAGCTGAACAAAAAGATGGAGCACTGGCAACCTTTGATCATGAGCGTCTTAGACGAGGTGCCCAAACTTTTTGGGCTGTGGGCAAGTCACATTGTTCAGCGAGCCAGTCATGTGGTTCCTCCCACTGGAAGCGGAAGTAAAATCCACCTTGCAATCTGTTTTGCAACAGGATGAGATAGATTGTAAGCTGCCATTTTCTCTGCTTAAACCGGGAGTGGCCAAACCATGGCCAAAAGGCCAGATCCAGGCCCCAACCCCAATTGATCCAGCCTACGCTGCCTTCGTCGCTTCCGGTGGGATTGGTTTTGGAGTGAGGAAAGGACGCCATGCTTCATAGAAAGCCTAATTACAAAGGACTTTGGAATGGAGGTCTCTGAAAACCACTTTGGCTTAGCCCTAAGAGATTTCTTCTTCTTCCATCTCCCGATCAAACTCTGAACTTCCAAAATGAAGCCCCTTTCCTGGCCAAGAAAGTGGCTTCATTTTGGCAGTCCAGTGTTTGATCGGGACATGGAAGAAGAAGGCTTTGTCATTGGCCACACTTAAGTCCTCATTGGTACACGTTTCCAGCAGTAATCAGTAGACCAATATATGAGCCGGATTCTATAGCTCTCCACATTCACACAATGTATTGTTGTCCACCAGTAGCCCCCACTTGAGCATTTTGGTCTTACATTTAGGGACTCCAACCCTCAGCCTATTCAGGGTCCTCCAAGTGATAAATGGGAGGTTGAGATCCACAGCCAAATCCTCCTTTAATGTTGTTCCTTGTCCAATAAGCTCCTTCCTCCATCTTCTACTTTGGTTTTGCTCTTGCGTACCCTCAAGAATGTTTGTTCTTGCCATCAAGCTCTTCCTGGATCTGACTTGGCAGACTTGAGGCTCACATCCATTCGGAGGATGTCGAGGGTCCTTCTCTTGCTTAGTTCTCTCGGCATCCGCTGCTACTTCTCTCCATTATTTTAGGCGGAGCGATGACAAGAGGAGGATAAATTTTCTCAACTGGTGTAGGTTTGTGGCATCCTTTCACTGTACGCATGGCTTCATTAACTGTCCTAAAAGATGAATTCCAGCAAAACCCTTGAAGCCTCGCAGCAGCTTAAAGACTAAAACGAACTGGTGGAATTAGCTTCTGTGAACTGTATAGTCCGTCCATAATGTCAGATGATCCATCAAAGATAGGTTCTTGAGCTCTTCACGAGGAGGTCCTCTTGTCTATCCCCTTATCTGTTGAGGCCTTGCTTGATGAACATACAAGGAAGGGGCATTGATCTGTTTTATTCCCCATTTGAGGAATTCATTCACCCTCAAAAAACCTCTGATCGCTTCCTGCTCCCTTCACTTTCCAAAAAGAGGATAAAACAACCTCTCTTCAATTAGGCCTTTTGATGGTTGTAATTACTGGATCCTAATTAAACTGTATTGGTCACTGTAATGGTTTTAATGCTTTCACAGTTCAAATTGCTCTTTGTAACATTTGTTTGCTTATTTTTCACGGGGAAAAGCACGGCAAAAATGTAATAATTCTATGTTCCCGTATTTATCTATGCAGAGAATTTCAAGAGAAAAGATTGCGAATAAGAGACAATTTCATGTGTCTATGTGACTGCTGCAATTGATTGAATGCCTCTATGCTTGAGGCGTACACATGGATAACAATTATGTGCTGTTATTCTTTGATTCTGGTTTATAACTTGTTAAAGCTGGATTGTGGGTACTTTATGCTGTATGCTTATAATTGTTAAATATACTCAGCATGTTGTAGCAGCTGTGATTCATATTTAGTTTCCCCCCCTCATTGAGAATGATTACGTGTTGTGCAAATATTTTATACAGTCCACTTTCCCCCTGCTTACATTTCCATGAATATTTGTTTTTCAAAGTGCAAAATGTATAATAATCAACAAAGAAATGCACTCAAAAAGATGGATTGAAAGTCTTGTTTTCATATGCATTTCCCCCTCCAGATTAATACTGGTCTAGATGTCAAAGGGACCATGGTGGCTTAGAGGTTAAGATGCTGAGCTTGAAGGTGAGCAGGTCAGCCGTTTGAGACCTGAGCACTGCATGATGGAGTAAGCTCCCATTTTCTGTCCCAGCTCCTGCCAACCTACCAGTTCAAAAAGCAAAAATTTGCAAGTAGATAAATAGGTACCTCTTTGGCCGGAAAGGTAACAGCATTCCTTATGCTAGTCATGCCTGCCCCATGGCCACAGAAACCTCTGCAGGCGCAGACAGCGCTGGCTCTTGGGCTGTAAATGGAGACGAGCATCCTAGAGTTGAGCAAGGAAGACTTTTACTGAGACTTCAAAGTGAATGCATGAAAAAATATACTAGGACTGATCAAAAATGGTCCATTTTGATCTTCCCTCTGGAGAACGTAGAAGATATCTGCAATGAGGTATCTACCTGGGATCCTGGCGGCTTACCTTGGCACTCCAGCTGTTTTTGGGCTTCAGTTACCAGAAGCCCAAGTCAACACACCTCCTGATCAGGGCTCCTGAGAATTCAAGTTCAAGAAGAGCTAGAGTGCCAAGGCTAGCCATTGCTGACCTAGAAGGTCGTGAGATGTTGATAGAACGCTGCAAGTTTGTGAATCTGCTGGGGTTGCATCTTGAATTAACGTCACTCCTGCTCTCAAATACAATTTGTCCCATTGTCAGAGTCCCTTTGTTTCACGTTTTTTTTTCCAGGAAAACAAGAGGAAACGACCATTGAAAGACCCAAAGGGTGTTGAGTAGAGCACAAGGGCGTTGAGTAGGCTCTGCCCTCAGAGGTCATGAAGCGTCTTGACAAAGGCCCGGCTGCGAGGAGGAGAAAGCACTGGCAAACCCTATTGATGGAAGTGAGTACGTTTAAATAAAAGCACTCTGGGTTGCAAACACTGAGAGCTGCGCCGATCGATCTTTGAATCTTTTTAATTAATTTGCGAGATCAATAGCCCAGGAGATTGGAAATGCTCAGGGAAGAAAGACTGCAGCCTGTACATATGGAAGTGGGAAGAGCATCCTCATCTAATTTACTCCGTCGGGGTTTATTGGAACAACCCAATCTCATTCTAACTGGGTGAGAGTTACAGGAAAGGAGGCACACCGTCATCACATACCAGATGCAAAGCTTGAGAAAGTTACTTTTTCTGGACTCTCGCTTCTAGAATCCCAGCTAGTCATGAAACTCTCTACTTCACAGATTTGACATCCTTCCTGGAGCTCAGGAGAGGAAAGGAGCGACTAGTAGCTAAACAAATACTGTTTTCCAGTATGTTGTTATTTACCCACTGTACAGGCAACCAGGCTGCAGCATATCCTGTTACTGTATATACTCAAGTATAAGTCTATTTTTTTAGCCCCATAAATAAGGACCAAAAAGGGGACTCGACTTATACTCGGGTCAATGACCCCCAAGGGTCTCAAAATGAGTTGGTGAAAATTCAAACATACATTTTTTTAAAAGCACCAACACAACGGTAAAAACTCAAAAACATACCCACGCAAATGTCTAAATTAATTAATTTTACTGTATTTTCATGTGTTTTAATTATTGAAACTCACTAGCAGCTGCTGCATTTTTCACCCCTGACTTATGCTTGGGTCAATCTATTTTCCTAGTTTTAGAGGTCCAAATTAGGTGCCTTGACTTATATTCAGGATGATTTATAGTTGAGTATATACGGTACGCCTTTTTTTTTTTTTTTGAAATTTTATTTCTGTCTTAGTTGATCTGGGCCCATAACCTGTTATTTAAAGCAGCTGCAGAACAAAGCAGGGCAGGTTTTAGGCAATTTTTTTCATTTGAACGCAAATCTCACAGTTCACCCCTTTGTATCTCAGCTAATAGACACACTTGTAGTAAATACTTGAGAGAAAGAAAAGTGCCATTTACTCACAAAATGAGGTCAGAAGGTACATATGCTCAGGAGTCTTGATGAAGTCGGTTTAGAAAGTAGATAAATAGGTATCACTTCAGCAGGAAAGGTAACAGCACTCCAGCAGCTAGTCGTGCCTGCGTGCTGGCTCTTTGGCTGTAAATGGAAATGTGCACTGCAGCCTAGAGGCGGGCACACCTGGCTTTTGAGCACGGTAGACCTTGAGCTTTCTTATCTTTCAACTGGATATAGAGAATGCAGATGTTATCAATTAAGGTGTACTTACTACAGGTAGAAAATAAAGTGGTACCCCACTTGCTACCTCCTCCCACCTTGAGAAGAAGCCATTAATAAGCACTCTGAGTACAATCTTGTAACTGTGTATCCATCTGATATTTATGCTATCCAACCCACACCTAGATGGCAGCTAACCAGAATATCACGGGATACTTTGTCAAAGATATATTACATCTACAGCATTCCCACCTTCTACCCAGGATCAAAAAATCAGATGAGATTAACCTGGCAGGATTTGTTCTTAACAAATCCACGTCGGCATCTAGTTACTGCAGAATGACTGCCTTATCATCTGCTATTATCTGCAAAGAAGCACAGTCTTTTCCTGCTTGGAGGGAGGAGGGGGAGGATCCCTATCCCTGGTACAAATTGTTCCATCTTCAAAATCAGATTATAGTTCGAAAGTGAACTTTTGAAAAGAATCAGAAGTCTCTCCTCTGCCACGCCATGGCTTATATTGGGACAAACTATGTATCTTTCAGAGTTTATCTGCAAGCAGAATCTCTGGCGAAGTGATGGATTGAAAATGCATTATGTATGCCCCTTATCCTTTCTAAAAAATAATAACTCACGGGTTGGCGAATTCTCGATTCCTGGAATGGTTTGGAGAGGACTAGCAGAGACTCTGGAAAACTGGAGCGAGAACAGAAAGAGTCCACACGAACCACCACAGCAAGTCCAAGAACTTTTGTAGCCAAAACAACTCCTACAGCCAAGAGCCAGTTCTTATATAGGTCTTCTCTAGGGCTTCCAGATGGAGCTCTTGAGGAGCCCTGGACTTCTAGGTCAGTGATGGCGAATCTTGGCACTCCAGGTGCTCTTGAACTGCAATTCCCAGAAGCTCTGATCAGCAGAAGTGCTGACTTGGGCTTCTGGTAATTGAAGTCCAAGAACACCCGGAGTGCCAAGGTTCGCCACCATTGTTCTAGGTGGAGTTCTATCTTGAACCATTAAATTATGCCAGCCGATAAACCGCTGGAATGTTTGGGCCGGGGAAAACTCATGAATACTGAAGAAATAAAAATAGAAGCCCCTAAAGGGTGCGATTGATTATCTGAAATGTTATACATATTTGAAGAAGTGTGTGTGTGTGTGTGCGCGCGCGCGTGTGTGTGTGTGTGTGTGTGAGAGAGAGAGAGAGAGAGAGAGAGAGAGTAATTGCTTTGATCAAGGTGTAAATGGAACAGTTGTGGACAGGTTGGGTGGAAAGATCTAATGAATTATGTCCTGGACCATTTTACTGATGGAAACCCTGACACCCAACCATTGTAAGGTCAACCCATGCTAGCTTATGGCAGACTGGGATCTGGGAGATGGACCTGGCCTTGGCAAGCTCATTATAGAAGATGCCAGGACATGTAAATCATCCGGAGGACATATAGACATCCATCAGAGATTAGCAGATCACAAGTACAGGCAGCAGGACAGAATTATTATGCAAAATTTATTCTCAACTATTAAACTACGAAGGGATGAGTCAAAATTGTCCCTTTGGGCAACCTTGTAGAATACAAGCACTGTAGCAGTTTGCTCTATAAATGATGCACATTTGATGGGCCGCGAGAGAGGCAAAGCCCTTCTGATGCGGTTCTTTGGACATTTCCCTTCTGTCCTGCTTTCCTAATAACTGTTTTCCTAATACGTGGTAAATTCAGGGGAAGTAGGAATAAAGAGGAATCCCTGCTTTGCATGGCCCCAAGCCTTACAGATCTGATGGGCTGGAGGAGAGGGGAAGCCCCAGCCAGAGTCAAAGCGATTTCTGGATTTGTAAGGCAGTGCTCCAAACGGTTTAGGAAAAGGGCAGGCTAGCTCAAAGCTGGGGAGGAGTGGGGAGAGGATAATCGCACATCACACAACGATAGCGCTTCAGGTAGCTTAGGTTGTTAGCGAAACCCCTTACGCCGGCTTTTTATCTGATAGAACAAGAGGCTGGTATGGGGCCGCTCTTGCGCATGAGAAATCTGCAGTCAGGAGCGTATCGTGGAGCTGGAAGGAGGAGGAGGTGGAGATGGAGCAGTGGTAGGCAGCCAAAAAATTTTACTACCACACTGTGGGCGGAGCCAACATTCTGGGTGGAGCCAATGTCATGACATCATGGGTGGAGTCAACATCATGATGTCATGGGCAGAGCCAATGATCCGGGCAGAGCCAACATTAAAACCCCCATAAAAATAAGTACACATAAAAATAAAAATTAAATAGGCATAAAAATACACATAAAAACATATAAAATACACATTAAAATAATTATGCATTAAATAGACATTAAAAACACATAAAAATACAAATTAAATACACATAAAACACATAAAAATACACATTAAAAATAAATGCGCATTAAATACACATTAAAATACGTCCACCTACCCCACACCCAAAGGTGAGTCACTTACCCTGGGGAGCAGGCTATAGGGAGCTTCAGGCTAGCAGCTTCTCTTCCTCCTCCCCACTTGGGAGGACAGCAAGGAGGCCGCACATGCACGCCAAGCTCTGTAGGTACGCATGCGCACCAAGTGCTTGGTGCATATGCGCAGTGGGGAAACTGGCAAAAAGGTAAGTCCCCAAGGTGGTTCCCCCCAAAAGCTGCTACCAGTTCTCTGGGACACCAGGAAAAGTTACTACCGTTTCTGGTGAACTGGTGCAAGCCTGTTGCTGCCCATCACTGAGATGGAGATGGAGATGATGGAGATGGAGATGGAGATGGAGATGGAGATGGAGGAGATGGAGGAGATGGAGGAGATGGAGATGGAGATGGAGATGGAGATGAAGATGAAGACAAGAAGAAGATGGAAATGAATGCTCATATCCACCCACGGCACATGTTTAAGAGGCCTCCCATTGAACCAGCTTCTACTTCTTCTTTAAAAAAAAAAGATTATTGAAATATGATTAGTTTTCAATTTGGGCAGAAGAGTTTTGGTTCTCTACCCTGACTTGTCCCTGTCACAAAAACATACGCTCTCCCCCGATGGACCCGCTTAGGAAACTCTCTCGCCGCAGAAAGGCACGGTATTTGCCACGGTCACCAAAATGATATGCAAATTGTGCTAATTAACTGCAGCTTAATGCTGTATTGATACAGCCCTCCGGGGTCTCCGAAAAAGCAGTGCTGTGTTAAATTAGATTAGCAACTGGATTTCCGACGGAGATTAGCTCATATTTATTTATTTCATGGCTTTTTATTTTTACTCAGCCCTTTCTCCCCAAAGTCTGCCCGCATAATGTACATATTTATCATTGTTCCACTTCAAGGGCTGTTATTTCCCAGTTGTCCAGTTGTAGAGTAACTCTTGTTCTCACTTTGAATTTCCACTTCATTCTTCTCTTCTAGTTTTCATGCAAATGAGTTAAAAAAATAATAACCCACCTGCTCTTTCTGCCCAGACGGAGAACGTTTCTTTCTTACTTGTAAGAAAGCACTTCTTAATTAATAAAAGAGTCACCTGATATGGTGGTTAGATGATCCTGGGGGAAGGAAGATGCCCCAGAAGTAATTATATTTCCTTCCTCACAAGTCTCCAAGCCATACATTGCAAAATTGTTCCCCCCGCATTTGGGAGCAAGTCCCACGGAACATAACGGGGAACACGTTTTACACAGGAAAAAGGGATGCTTCTATCTATATATTTAAATTATACCTCCGTCTTTCTGCAATGCTAAGACACAAGAGAATTTGCAAGGTGGGTAAAAAAGTAAACTCAGCTGAAATCACAAACACCTGAATGGATGACAATTGTATGGCTGCGACGCGCAATTGTTCTAGCTGGCAACTGCGTTCGTGGTCAAATGCTGGTCACGCACTCAGTTGTACGTCCTACGTGCGACAGGCAGAACCCAAAACTGCAAAACCCCGCTGACCATTTCCCTTAACCACACAGTATGTCGCAAGATCGTTCTCGCTTACAAATTGTAATTTTAACGCCCTTTCAAATAGATTATCGTATTGAAACAAACCAATCGGGAGAGGTGTGTACGTTGCGCCGTGTGCGCATCTCTTTGATGGAGGCCTCAGCTGTTGAATGCCAGATTGTGTAATGCAACACACAGCAGCAAAAATGACACCAACCTTCTACAGTGGGGTGGCCAAACTTTATGGCTGAGCAGGCTACGCACCCTGGAAGCGTAAGAGGGCACATTTGTGGCTGTCATAAATGTGGCCACTTTCATGTTTATGACAGTTGTGGGCGCATTTATGCATGTGTGTGTGTGTTTTACGGCTGACATAAATGGTTCCGCTTCCACTTCCGGGTGCGGTGGAGGTGGCATGGGACCACATGAAATGGTGCCGTGGGCCAGATCCAGCCCATGGGCCATAGGTTGGGAGCCCCTGCTCTAGGGCAAAACTGCTAAGATATGGTCCATTAAAGCCAAATGTACCACTGATACAATTCCGTGAGACTCTTTCTGGTCCTGCGTCCTTCTGGCATGCAAAGTCCTCATCATCAACCTCAGGCCAGGAGGGATGAATCTGCTGCCCTCTATCAAGATGGATTCAAATAGGACCATTTAATCCACTTGGGGACCCTCACCCTCCCCTGTGGACTTTGCCACCCAAGGCTGCTAGTCCTCAGGGTGGTCAAGTTAGTTAACCGCCACCTGACGCTCAGCGTTGAGTCACTGGCAGTAGGGTCTACTCTATGACCATAGCAGGATCACCTGGTCAGACAGACCAAGGCGATTTAGGATTAAAAACAAAAAACTCACAATAAAATCCATGACTAAGGCAAATTTAAAAATAAAACCACAACAATAAAACTTGTCTGCAAGGGGAGCTTCCGAAGCCTTGGGTTTAATGGCTGCCATTTGCAATTCCATCTCCGGCAGCATCTCCTCCTCAGCTGTGATATATGCATCGCATTTCGACTTTACAAGATGATTTTTGATATGTTTAGTGGTTTCCACCCAATGCTTCCCTTCCTTCTCGATGTTGTTTCCACCTCCACCGCCGAAGTTTATGGGCGCCGAAGTAAACAGGGTGCCTGAGACTCCCGTAGCGTTATTTACTCCTAGTTTATTTAACTGTTGCCTCTCCGGACCCATCGGGGAGATTTATAATGGTATTAGCTCCCTTCCCCGTGGGCTCATTTCATTGAACTGCGGGGCAATCACTCTGGAAACTGGGAGATGACAGGAAAATTAGGAGATTAGATAAGGCCAACATCTTCCCATTGCATCCTATGGTTCTGTGAAGGGAGCATTCAGAACGATGGGGAATAAGTGTCCATCTACCCCTTGTAGATGTTCTTCAGTCACACAGTCGATTGCGACCCTTTGCAACCCTATGGACCATTCCCCGCCAGGCACCATCTACCCCTGCTGCTGCAGTAAACACTATTTGCACAAGAAGATCAAACTTTGGCCAAAGAGAGTCAAGTTCAAATCCCAGTTCAGTCATGGAAACTGAGGATCGATTGATTCATCCTATGACGAACATCTACATTGATGTTGGCATAACAAGAAGCACCAGTTGACCATCTCAAGTTCCTGCCCAGAGTTCCATACCCAAGTTTGAAAGCCATTGAAAGGCTTCACCTGTGACCCTATGCGCGATGTGCCTCCAAACGAGCGCCAAGGACGCCTAGATATAATACGGTCCACGGTTGGGTCTTCTTCACAGTGACATTGGAAACTGGGAATAGCGTTGGTAGACTATTCCTTGAACATCTCATGCACCTAAAAAAAAAATTACATACTACAACAGGGGTACCCAAATTTTTCAAGCTGGGGGCTGGGTCACACTCTTTCAGTCAGCTTCGAGGGCCGGATGGCCATTTTGCCCTGCCTGGACGATGGGGACAGCCATTTTGTCCCAACAGCTTCAAAGGGGCATCCATTTTGTTTTTCAAATGCCCCTGGGGTGGGGCAACATGAAATAGCATTGAACTCAGAGTTGTAATGTTTTTTGTGTCTACATTTTGAGGTTTAGTTTGATTTTCCCATTGCTTTAGATATTAAAATTCGCAAAATTCGGTCATCTGTCCTGTGACCCTTTGGGATCGGGTGGGGGTATAAGTGTGTTAAATAAGTGAAATAAAGGAGCAACAACCAAACCGGGGAAGGCCCTGAGTCTTTGGATGAGGGTGGGGTAGAAATGTGATAAAATAAAACAAAATAAATAAATACGGCTGGGAGCCGCATCCTTCCTGCAGAACTTTGACTGGCCATTATTGATGTTTTTGCAGGCAGAGCATCCATCGGGTGTTTTAGCCTCTGGCGCAAACAGTGTTGTGCGACGACCACGACGGAGGCTCGAATTTTGTCTTCTCTCAACTCAGCCAGACCGAGGGATCGACTGGAACGAAGGCACAAAATGCCAGCAGCCGTCTCTGTTTCCAAAAGACTGTGCCGGAGGCAGCGTGAAATAACGCTGTCATCACTGTGGCATGACTTGGGGCTATTATCGCAATTACCGGCAGGCCTGAGGATTCTGGTTTCAACTCTAAATAAAGGCAGTGTGCGAATTGGCCAACACGTTTCGTAAAGGTAATCATCATCATCATCATCATCATCACCCCCTCTTCAACACTTTGTGGGACTATTTTCCATTTCCATTTCCAAATGGAAATGGGACTTGGTTGCATGTCCGCGTGTGTAACATGTAGTTTGCCCTTCAGCCTTTCTTCCAAACAGCAGCGGAGAAAATAATTACGGAGAGAAAAAGGTGGCAGAAAGCTCATTTCCCTGCAGGCTAAGAGCAAGATCTTATTTAGATCTGACACTGGGGAGAGCAGGGAAAGTGGGGGGAAGAAAGCTGTAAATTTACTGTCAAGGTGACAATGCGCCGTGTTTCTTATAATAAAATTGGGCTGGGGGCTGGGGGGGCGGCGGCGGTGGTTGGTTCCACCCCAAAGAATCCCCAGTTCTCAGATTTCTCCACTGAAGTCTGGCCAGTTTTCACCGAGTTTGAATGGAAGTTGTGTGTAATAATGCTGGGAGGAATAAGGAGACACGTGGCCTTCAGATGGACTAGAACGCCCATCTTCCTTCATCATTGGCTCTGCAAATTAATGCTTATGGGACTTGTAGTCCAAGAATATCTGGAGGGCTGAGCTGTCCTTTGGAAAGGATTGTCATGGTTTTAGTGTCTGCACGCCACCCAGACTCTTTGGAATTGGGCGGCAACACAAATCCACAAATAAATAAATAAATAAGGAGGAGGGATTCAAGTGGGACCATTTAATCCACTTGGGGACCAATACCCTTCCTGTAGACTTTCCTACCCAAGGCTGTTATTCCTTAGGGTTTTCAGGTTATCTAACCACTGCCTGACAATCAGCGTTGAGTTGCTGGCAGTAAGGTCTATTCCAGGCATTCCCAAACTTTTTGGGCCATGGGACAGTCACGTGGTTCAATGGGCCAGAAGTAAAGCACGCCTTGCAACCTGTTTTGCAAACAGGATGAAATAGATTATTAGCCTGCCCTTTTCTCTGCTTAAACCAGAGGTGCCCAAACTACAGCCCACAGGCCGGATATGGCCCCCGACACCAATTCATCCAGCTCACACCACCCTTGCTGCTCCTGGAAGCGGGAGTAAAATGCGCCTGTGTGGGTGTCTTTTACTTCCGCGTCCAGGAGCGGCAAGGTGGCGTGGGCCGGATGAATTGGTGTTGGGGGCTGGATCCGGGCACCCCTGGTCTACTCTATGACCATATTAAGATAACCTGGCCAAACTACCATAGCTTTTTGTTGTTGTTGTTCAGTTGCACAGTCGATTCCGACCCTTTGAGACCCTATGGACCACTGTCCGCCAGGGACCTCTGTCCTCCACCCTCCTCCTCAACTCATTCAACTTTGTGCCCATTGTCTCTACAATACCATCTAGCCATCTCATTTTTGGCTGCCCCCTTCTTCTTTTGCCCTCCATCTTTCCCACCATCAAGGCTTTCTCAAGTGAATCATCTCTTCTCATTTGATGTCCGAAGTACTTTAGCTTCATCTTTACAATTTGACCTTCTAAGGAGCAGTCAGGGTTGATTTCTTCTGAGATTGACCTATTTGTTCTCCTCGCTGTCCAGGGGACTCTCAAAACTCTCCTCCAGCACCACATCTCAAAGGCATTTAAAATTATTTCTAAAGGGCTATTTCAGAACAATGTTGATTCAGACGTAATAGTTAGACATGGGGTCAATGGTACCTAATCTGCTCCCCATCCAGGAGAAGACATTTCTCTTCGTTGTAGCTCTGAACTCAAGGTCCTCTTGGCTTCTCCTTGGGTCTGAACCTCATTCCGATGCTGGCCATGGGGTTACTTTATCAGCTTCCCAATCTGACAGCAATCCTATAGGCCAAGGCGGCTGTTTTAATCTCCCAGTGTAGAGCCAGGCTTAAATCTTTATCTGCTGAGCCCAAGCGCTGAGTGTGCAGAGACATTAGATTAGATTATTAAATCAATGACACTCGGGGTTCTTAATCACACTTCTCCGCATTACCTGACACCATAATGATCTTCTATTTTTACCCTCCTCCTGATAACGTCCTGGAGGACCTGAAATTATGGCCAGGAAATTCATTTCTTTGCATTCGGAGAAGAAAAAGAAGCCACAAAAACCATCTCATGCCGGAACCCAAAATTCTGGCGGAATTGTGTAGGAAACGAAGAATCCCTGATCCAAGAGAGCTGGAGGAGGGCTCAGAAAGCACATCTATGTACAGCTGCATGGCGTGTGCTAAGACGTGGAGCAAAGCCTGCCTGTCGAAGCAGAAGTTACTAACAATGAAACCAAGTTATTTTTGCATATGGTTCTTCCTCAAATACGAAGCTCTTCCAAAGTAACATTAAAAGGTGGGGGTCCCTGGCTACTCAATGGTTCAACGTGAGCATCCCCTTCCCCCCAAGTGTGGCATAGCAGTTACGGCACTGAGCCATGAGTCCAAATACCCCCATGGAGGTATCAGAGTGACTTTAGGCCAAGCATTGTCTCTTGACAGTCTCTGGTAGAACTGTTGTGAACATAGTGAGACCAAAAGCCACTGTTGTGTAATGATTTCAGCTAGGAGTGTGCCATTACATGTTCTTAATGATGTAAAAATGTGTGTGTTTGTGTGTGTATGCCCAAATGCACACATCAACACAAATGCGCATAGGACTGTGGTGGCTTAGTGGTTAAGACCCTGAACTTGATGACCGGAAAGTCGGCGAGTCAGCAGTTCGAGACCTGAGTACTGCATGACGGAGTGAGCTCCTGTCATCTGTCCCAGCTCCTGCCAACCTAGCAGTTCAAAGGTGAGAGATTGCAAGTAGATAAAATGGGTAACACTTTGGTGGCAAAGTAAATAGCGTTTTGTGTGCTCCAGTGTCTAGTTATGCCTGCCACATGTCTGTGGAAACGTCTATAGAGGCAGGCAGCCTTTTGGTTATAAAGAGAGATGAGCACAGAAACTTGACCTTGACCTACACAAATGCATGCATACACTTTCTTTACAGAAGGTGACAAAATTCCCATTGATCTCTCTTACTTCGGCATGGGGAAAAGGTTGAATTATCTACCATAACCCAAGGAAGTAGAGTGTGTAAAGGCTTTGGGACAGTTTTTATGGGGCGCACCTAGTGCTCTGTTGTCAATGGAAGAGCAATACCCAAGGGATCAAGTGGACACCACCTGAGGTCACCCTTCTATATGATGGTAAAACTAGTTCAGGATATACTTGGAGAACATGACAGCTTGAAAACTATTTTTCCACATTTTGGTTGTTAGCAGTAGCAGTAGCCTTTATCTACCGCCCAGAAGAGTAGCGTGCCTTGGCGGGGCCCCGTATAAAATTTGTTTGGGGGCCCTTAGGAAGGGTAAAGATTTGTTTTGCTTACGCACGTTGGGGGCCCCTATGGCCCGGGGGCCCCGTATAATTGATACGGCAGATACGGCGGTAGCTACGCCTCTGCTACCGCCCCGTACGTTGGCTTGGCAGGTTTTTTTTTAAAAAAAATCTATTAATTAGGAAAGGAGTGAAAACCAGGCAGGCAGGTCTGGTCTGGGGAGCGGATGGTTCAATTTCCCCAGCCAGTTGGATGGTTTGACCCCCAGTACGTCCAGGTTATAATACCTAGCTTTTAATTAAGTTTTTAAGCTTTTGAAAGTTTTTAATTTTTAAAGTGTTTTTAAAATTGTTGGAAATCGCCCTGGATCCCTTTGGAGAGGAGGGCAATAAACAAATTTAAATAAATAAATAAATAAATTTGGGGGGAAATTAACAAGCAAACATATACAACAAAATCATAATACATATCAATAACACACCAGATACTGTACAATGCAATACATATTAAAAAGGGGGAAACCCAGAACATCTTGTTTAATACAGTATATATATATATACTCCTTACCTTTATAATATATAACCACTTATATACTACATATTCCAATAAATGTATTACTTTTAACATTATAATACTATACTATACTATACTATACTATAAAAAACATCATTTTAAGTACCACGTTAATATTGATTATTAAGTCTAGTCTTTATTCCTCAAATTCATTCTTTACCAAGACTATGTAAATCAACATCTTGTTTATATATACAGTACTTACATATACAGTACAGTCAAACCTCCATAAAGAGTAACTCGCTTAAAGAGCAGAATTTTCTCTGAATGTTCGCTTCGCTTAACAAATAAAACCAACCAAAAACTCACTTAACAAATAAATCAGGGTTCGCAATCCCCCCCACAATTGGCCACTTATAATGGTGTTTCGCTTAAAGAGCAAACTCGCTTAAAGAGCAATCCTGTGGAACGCATTATGCTCTTTAAGCGAGGTACAACTTGTATAGTGATTTCTCTACCAAATATTCATTACACTCATTATTATACTAAAAAGTCAATATCATCAACAGCACTTTGAACACTTTAATAATAATAATAATAATAATAATAATAATAATAATAATAATAATAATAATAATAATAATAATAATAATAATAATAATAATAATAATAATAATAATAATAATAATAATAATAATAATAATAATAGCAGAGTTTGTGTTGCAGTACAGCAGTTTAGCCATTACACAACCAGGGCTCTAATAATTAATAAAGCTTGGTCAAACTTGAGTCCAACTTGTGCCAACCTTGCCCAGGGTTTCCTAGGTTTAAAGTTTTGAGAAGTGGCTTACTAATGACTCCACTGGTGAAAAATCAGTGACAGTACAGTTTCCCCGGGATTATACAGGCTGGTTCTTCTATTGAGAGGCACAGTTGGGATTCGAACTTTCAATTTTTGGCTCCGCTTTTCAGCATCCGAAGCACCGAACTGTCCCACCGAGGTCTGGAAAAGGGGTAATGGTTGTATTCCAGAGCGTGAATGCCTTGGTGATTGCAGTCTGGTTAAGCTACTGAACTTGACAACTAGAAGGTCAGCAGATCAGCCGTTCAAGACCTGAGTGCTGCACAACGGAGCGAGCTCCCGTCTCTGTCCCAGCTCCTGCCAATCTAGCAGTTCAAAAAGAAGAAATTGCAAGGAGATAAATTGGTACTGGCGTGTTCTAGTTCCACTTCCAGGAGCAACAAGGACTTCGCGGGCCAGATGAATTAGCATTGGGGCCGCATTCGGGGGGGCAGGCCCTAGTGCCTGGCTCCCTAAACCACATAACCGGCCCACAGCCTGAAAAGTTTGGGCACCCCTATTCTAACGGCTGGCTCGCCTGGACTTCCAAGAGTAAAACAAAAATAGTCTGGAAATGAATCGCCAACAAACCTATTTTCCACCCTTCCTTTGAGCAAGCGCTCCGACTTTTATCAACGGTCACGGCATTATTACCTATTGTAAGCACCTAATTTGATTCAAACATATTGGCAGCTTCTCTCTCTCCCAGGCACAATTTGTTTCGCCGTGTCTACAATTAATTTTGAAGTGGCACCAAGAGGGGAGGTGGTGGGCATGCGGGGGACATAGTTTTGATGCGTTGTTCTCGAGAAGTGGTCCTCAAGTGGAAAATCCCCACTTCAGAATTAAGTAAGATAACACCGTTTGGCACAGTCGGCGATGGGGTGAAGGTGGCGGTCCGGAGACCATGGAAAGGATAAATCCATCTGTCCATGTTGCATCTTCCTCAGCTACGCATGGGAGAATTTTGCCACCCTTTGGCCATGAAAGCCAGAGACAGCAGTGGCTTAGTACATAGTTAAGATGCTGAACGTGACGACAGGAAGGTCAGCAAATCAGCAGTTCGAGTCCCGAGTGAGCTTCCGTCTCTGTCCCAGCTCCTACCAACCTAGCCGTTTGAAAGCAAGGAATTGCAAGGACTGTATATACTCGAGTGTAAGTCTAGTTTTTTAGCCCCCAAAATGAGATTTTTTAAAAAGGGACTCGACTTATACTCGGGTCAACGACCCAGTGGGTCCCAAAACTGAGGTGGTGTCTGAATAATTTTTTTTGAAGTACTATATAAAAAATACAGTACAGATATAAACTAAAAAAACCAGCCTTTATTTTTAACCATCACATATTCCACAAATTGTCGCCAAATTCTCCAGAATCTGTTTTCATGAACTGAACAAATTAATTTTACCGTATTTTCATGAGTCACCTCGGTGAGAAGGGCGGTGGATAAATATGAACAAATAAATAATAATTAAATAATAAATAATGTATTTTAATTACTGAAACTCACTACCAGAGTGCATTTTCCACCCCTGACATACTCGGTCAATCTATTTTCCTAGCTTTAGAGGTCCAAATTAGGTCCCTCACCTTATATTCGGGATGAGTTATAGTTGAGTATATATGGTAGAATAGGTAAACAGCATTCTGCACACTCCGGTATCTAGACATGCCTGCCATGTGTCCACAGAATGCTTCACCCATGCTCCTGAATCCCATGCACTCTGGTGACAAGTCATGCCACATGTCCACATAAATGTCTGCAGACAGAGACTCCGCTGGCTCCGTGGCTATAAACATAGATGAGCATCGAACCCTAGAGTCAGATACGACTGGCTTTCGAGCCTTTACCTTTTCCTAGCCATGAAAAATCATCGGTCATGGAATGCTGTTACCATTTGTCACGGTGTATGGGCTATTGTACCCATTGCAAAAGTTGTCATACCACTTTCAGTGAACTTTAACTTGATCAGGACGGGTGTTCATTCATTTCATTTCATTTCATTTATTCGATTTGTATACCGCCCTGCTTGGTGCAACCGACTCAGGGTGGTTTACAGAAACCATATATATAAGAAAATCAAAAGTAATATAACATAATCAAAGGTCATACAGTATAATGCAATAAATATAACAATACAATACAGTACAGCAGTGCAATAAAACAAAACCACACTGCAAAATAAGGTTACAAAATACAATTCCAGTTACACATACATGACATAGTTTCAGTAATGCGATACAATATAAAAATACAGGACATGATCCAACGAAGTCAGGGCTCTCGCCGTATGAATGGCGGTTCATACAGGTAAGCCACTGGATCGTGGCCATTACCACCACACAACTGTTCGGAATATTTCTGTTTTATCTCAAACCAGAGAGTTCATTGAGTAGCTAAATAAAATAAGTAAGTCATTGCAAACTATATTTCCCAGAATATATCACAAGCCTGGAAATGTATACATTTCTGCCTACAACTTGCGTCTGCCACCATATTCAGGTCAGAGCAGAAAGAATCAGGCAGATCCACTTTTCGAAAGAAAGAAAGAAAGAAGGAAAAATATATCGTCTTAAAGCATATTCCTCCATTTGAGAATGATAGAGATCATTCTTTCAACTCCAGTAAAGTTCATTCAACATACCCATCTAAAGACCAACAATAGAACTTTTCTTCTCCGTTCACACCCTGTTAGCCATTGTGCTCCACATGGCCCCTGGTCCCCAGCGTTGGCCGCACCTCCCCCTGTGCCAATATCAACTGCCAGGGGAGGAAGAAGCCAGGGCAGGATGAGGACCTTGCCCCCCTCCCCCTGTGCCTATACCAACTGCCAGGGGAAGAGGAAGCCTGGGCAGGATTGAGGACTTTGCTGCCCCTACCCCTGTGCCCACCCCAACATATTGTAATGTAATGTATTGTCTGTAAGCCGCCCTGAGTCGCCACGGCGAGTGGGCGGCAATATAAATTTGAACTAATAAATAAATAAATAAATAAATTGTGCCCACTAGGCCATCCGGCCACTGCTTGCTCTACCTTCATGCTTCATGTCTACTGCTATCTACGAGCTGGAGGCCTTAAGCTTGTTCTTCGAACTACAAATAGGAAAGGCTTCTCCCCGGTGAACTGCTGACTCAACTGCTTCCAGGAGGGATCGTAAGGCTGTTTGACCGTTTCCCTGAAAGACTTTTATCGGCTTTATGTTGCGCTGTGTTTGCTGTTGTACATCTTTGAGACTCCTTTATCACCTTTGAGTAAAGTACCTTTATTTGCAACCAAACAACCCTCGGCCGCTGTCGCAATCAGGAAGGACCTCTGCCTCCTGCTTGCGCACGCCCGGGGCACTCTGCAACCACACCCCAGCACCATTGGTGGGATGTCAAAAATGTTACTACCCCACCGTGATGTCATCACAGTGTGGGCGGAGATAACATCATGATGTCATGTCATGGGCGGGGCCAAAGAAAAAAATACAAAATAATAAAAATAGGGAGTTTCAGGCTATAGGGAGCTTCAGGCTAGCAGCTTCTCTTCCTCCTCCCAGTTTGGGAGGACAGCAAGGAGGCCGTGCATATGTGCCAAGCACTAGGCGTGCATGCACACCAAGTGCTTGGCATGCATGCACAGTGGGGGAACCAGTGAAAAGGTAAGCCCCAAAGGTGGTTCCTCCCAAAAGCTGCTACAGGTTCTCCGGGACACTGGGAAAAGTTACTACCGGTTCTGGAGAACTGGTGAGAACCTGTTACATCCCATCGCTGCCCAGCACCTTTCCTGCTGGAGTGGCACCTCTTTATCTACTTGCAGTTTCTTGCTAGGTTGGCAGGACCTGGGACAGAGAATGGGGACTCTGTCCCTCGTGCAGCACTCAGGTCTGTTGACCTGCCGACCTTTCTGGTTGTCAAGTCCAGCATTTTAACCACTAAGCCACCGCGGCCCAGACATAAGGACTAGAAGCTTGCTTTGTAGTACAGTTGTACCTCGCTTAAGGAGCATAATGCGTTCCACAGGATTGCTCTTTAAGCGAAACACCATTGTAAGTGACCAGTTGTGGGGTGGATTGCGAACCCCGATTTATTTGTTAAGCGAGTTTTTGGTTGGTTTAATTTGTTAAGTGAAGTGAACATTCAGAGAAAATTCTGCTCTTTAAGCAAGGCGCTCTTTATGCAAGGTTTGACTGTATACTTTTTCCCCTAAAAAAAATGTTCTTAGGAAACAGAGTTCTCTCCGGGCCCCATTCTGGGCTTCTCTGTGGCAGAAGTCTACGCATGAACTTCACCCAAAGCACACTGCAGCCCCGAAAAATGAGGTCGGACTCTGAATGGTGTCAACTGGCAAGTTGTAGCCCATTTAGAAGACTGCGATTGTAGATGTGCCGAGAACAGCCCTTGACGATTATAACATCAAGCAGATAAGAAGGCAGTCCCTGATTGGCGAATTCATTTGCTTCTGTAAATCTATTTCTATCCAATTAGTTAAAATGGCACCTTACGCGATGTTCTCCAAATATCACATGTATGATTATGTAAAGGTTGAGTTAGTCATTATGCGGGGAAAGGTCAGGGCTTGAATTTAATGCCGGAGGGAGGCCGTGTCTCTCTCTTTCTCTCTCTCCATCGTCAGCTCACGGTAATTACTATGCGCCATGTTAACTGGACCTCAGTTCCAAAGGATTATAATGTCCTAGTTGTCACGGAGACTGTCAGCTGGTCAAACACAGTGTTCCGGAACGTTCTGAAAGGAGAAGACGGGGAACGACTCACCGCCCATTTCAGCCAAAGCATTAAGCTGGCATTATCTCCAAGCCCATAAATATTCAGAATTATTCTGCCGTGAGTCAGAAGGCCAGGAGGCTTCAGACTTGAAAACAAGGAGCGGTTCCTTTTCGATGCAGAGATCAGATGCTCAGGCAAACGGAGGGGACAACACTGGGACCTAAAATTGTGCAAATCCTGGGTCTGTTTCCTTTCACAGAAGGAAGCAGGGTGGGCTTTACACAGTCAAACCTCGCATACAGAGCGCCTCGCTTAGAGACTAACTCGCTTAAAGAGCAAAATGTTCTCTGAATGGTCGCCTCGCTTAACAACTAAAACCAACCAAAAACTCAATTAGCAACCAAATCGGGGTTCACAATCCCCCCCCCCCAGAAGTCACAATTGGTCACTTACAATGGTGTTTCACTTAAAGTGCAAACTCTCTTAAAGAGCAACCCAGTGGAACACATTATGTTCTTTAAGCGAGGTACAGTGTGTGTGTGCACGCGCATGCGTGTGTGTGTGTGTGCGTGCATAAGTATGTACATATGCACGCACGCATGCACTCACGCACGCACGCACATGCATGCATGCATGCACACGCACACACTCAGTAGAACTCCATATAATGAAAAAACTCAATTCCACAGAGCTCTTCGCTATACATTTCCCCCCTGTTATACAGATCCCTATGGGTGATGCACTGTTTAATGAAAAAAAAAGTTCATTATATGGATCGTTATTGGCGAAACCCCGTACAATGAACAAATTTTTTGTTGTTGTACGAGGTATCACCAATAGCAATCCATATAACAAACATTTTTTTCATTATACGGTTCATCGCCAATAGCACAAAAACACTTTGTTGTACGAATTTTTCGTTATACGAAGCATTCATTATAAGGGGTACCACTCTCTCTCTCTGTCCGATTCTGCCCAGGATGTCAGGATCTTAAGTTAGCAAATCTTCCCCTCATGGTTAGGTTCTTGCATTGATCACGTTGGGTACATTTGCCACAAATGAAGCAAAAATTGTCCAGTTTATTAACACAGCTGTGTCTGCTCATCTTTAGCCCAAAACAGACTCACGTATGGCCTAGCTGTGCTATCCAATAACATGGCTTTGCACGAGAGACAAGCCTTTGGTCCGTCTCGCCTTATATACCTATTTCTGACGTTAGCTCTCTGACTTGCCCATACATGCCCACCTGGAACATACATGCCACCAGGGGATGTGATTCAGCTGAGGCAGCAGCAGGCCTAGTGGTAGCTGCAGCAGTTACAATGTTCCCATGTAAAAATAGATTACCCAATGACTGACCATTTGAACAGCTATAGCAAAACTTAAAATCTGTACGTGATAGGCAACTTCTGAGTTCAGATTTGATATCAGCAGACTTGATATTATGGAAATCACATGTGTTATTCCCAGTAGCAAAATCCTTGTTGTGCAGTGTTATCTTTTCTTTCTCAGCTCAGGGGACTGTGTCACAAAGCAAGCACACATTGTGTTTTTGGCACTGTTGGCTGAAGGAGGCATTAAAATGTAAGGGTGTATTCCATTCAGTTAATCCACTTTCCATCCCAGAAGCCAAGTGACTGAACAAGCAAATGAAGTCCATCTTTACGTTGCCATGACCAATCACAAAACAACACAGGTTAAAAAATATGTGTTGTGAGTGTGACAGACAAGACAAATTCCTCTGCTGAAAATTAGGGAAAGGCAGCATCTAGTTGGAGCCTATATTTGCTTCAACATATTAAATGAAGAGCAGATATGCAAAAGAGAAGTATGTGGATACTGTAATTATAGAGTTTGGTCACTAGATGGCTCTGAAGTTAATTGTACAGTAAAACCTCGGATAACACTAAAACCTGGTTCCACAAGTCTTGGTGTTATCCGATTTTTAGTGTTATCCGATGCATGTTAAAATCCTATGGGATCCATAGAGATACATTGTAACCACACAAGCTTTAGCGGTTGTTATCCGATGCATCCCATAGGATCTTAATGTTATCCGATGCAATTCTTCCCCCCAGATTGCTTAATGTTATGAGATTTTAGTGTTATTCGATACTAATGTTATCTGAGGTATTACTGTATCTGAATGGAGTCAGGAGTTTCTTCTTTCTGCTGAGATAATAAAGATCTCTGCTAGATTTTGGATTAGTGATGCATCCTTTGAACCTCTCAAAAGTGGGCGAGAAGGTCCCATCATCTCTCTGCTATTGGTAGTTCACCCATGCTCCTGAATCCCATGCGTTCCTGTGTCAAGTCATGCCACATGCCCACCTAAATATCTGCAGACACAGACAGCACTGGCTCTTTGGCTGTAAATGGAGATCACCATTGAACCCTAGAGTCAGAAGCAACCAACTTTCAAGCAAAGGAGACCTTTACCTTACCTTTACCTTCAAATGACCACAAGCTGGGGTTGTTCAGAACAGGGAGGGAGAAACACTCTGAAGAAATTGTGACGGTGATTCCCGAGGTTAGCCATTTCCCATCATGTATTAATACCAATTATGGTTACTAATATACCATGAAATTTGGTTGTCTAATGCATTGTATGACCCAACCTCCTATCTCAATGGCTTGGCGTCGCTAATCTTGCAGAAGTCATTAGCAATGTCAGTAAAGAAGGTTAAGACTGCTCAAGCTATGTTTTATGCTCATCTGCCTTGTTTCACCTAGGCCAGTGATGGTGAACCTTGGCACTCTAGCCGTGCTTGGACTTCAATTCCCAGAAGCCCTGTGTAATGGAATGGGTCACAAGTTGTTCAACATGGAGTCCCTTTGGTTTCTACACTGTCCTAGAATGTAGCTTTGCTTCTTTGCAAAGGCCTCATAATTCTCTTTGCTTAGCTTATCAAGCAGGTGGGCTTAGAAGAAGCTTCTCAAAGCTTCTGGCCTATGTTATGCCTTTGCCTCCTGGCCTGGAATGTCAACACCCAGAGTCTGGGAACACCATTCTCTTGTTATTGGAACCAGTGTTTTGGGGACCTGGCCTCTAATTGGCTGTACGCTAATTAGGTGAGCCAAGCTCGTATTCTTTCAATTAGGCGCATGGGTTTTGGAGTTAGCTGTTAGTTGGAGTTCAAGTTTGGGCGTTCTGAGACTAATACCTAAGAAGGGGAAGGGGCACTCTAACGTCGAGCCCTTACTCCAAGCTTAATCATGATTACTTAGATTAGTCAGTTTTTTTCCCTTTTGTTTCTCGGGGAAAGACCTGAGTGTGCATTTCCCTAACTGTACTTTTCAATTAGCATTTTAGTATGCTGAATGTCTGTATCCTGAGTCAATGAAAGTACTGTTATTTCTTCGTTATGCTTCAAGAATGATAAACATCTTTATTTCCCCGACAAGTCTGTTCATTGGGAGAGGGGGTAAGACAAGCGTTAAGCCATAAGCTACACGCGACCATGTTAAATACAGTAATATTGGTTCCACAAGTCTTGGTGTTATCCGATTTTTAGTGTTATCCGAGCCATGTTAAAATCCTATGGGATGGATCGGATAACGTTAAAGCTCCATAGAGATACATTGTAACCACACAGGCTTTAGCGGTTGTTATCCGATCCATCCCACAGGACCTTAACGTTATTCGATCCAATTCTCCTCCCCAGATTACTTAACGTTATGCGATTTTAGCGTTATCCAAGGTATTACTGTACAAGAATACAAGAAATATGAACAAATAAAATAAAATACTCTCCATAAAACTTGCTGGGCACTGTTAATTACAGATAAGCCTATCTTTCGTATCCTGTTTGGCAGGAGTGCCGACTTGGGCTTCTGGGAATTGAAGTTCAAGAACATCTGGAGAGCCAAGTTTGAGAAACCCTGTTCTGGAACATCATAAGCTTTACCTGGAGGTTCTAAGAAGCTGGGCTATAGAAGAACCATCTAGAACAGTGATAGCCAACCTTGGCACTCTAGCTGTTCTTGGACGTCAACTCTCAGAAGCACAAGTCAGCACAGCTGCTGATCAGGGCTTCTGGGAACTGAAGTCCAAGAACACCTGGAGTGCCAAGGTTCACCATCACTGATCTAGCCAATTCCAAGTATCTCCAGCTCAACATGCTCTGTTCTAAATGAAGATTGTGTGAAAAGATTTGGGCAACTGATGGCATTGATTTTGTATGGGCTCTGAGTCTGCCCCAGGTTTTAGATCCTACCTCAAAGGAGCTATCCGTGGTGCTGAATCTAGTATGAGGCCAGGCTTCAGCACCTTGGAGAGCTCCCCATAGAAAAACCTGGAGTGGATTCAGCATCCTGTGGAACTAGTAGTCAAAGATTTAGCCAAATTCCATAAAGTTTAAGACAAAGACCGGACTCTTTGTTGTTCTTAAATGAAGCAGTGCACACCGGGATTCTCAACCTGCGGCTCGTGGGCTGACCGCAACCTGCAGCATCATTTCATGTGCCCCCCCCCCCCATTGCCTCCACAACACCAGGAAGTGCCATATGGTGAAGGAAGGCCAAAATGGTCAGTGGTGGGATGTCAAAAAATTTACTACCCCACCGTGACATCATCACAGTGTGGGCGGAGCTAACATCGTGCTGTCATGATGTAAGTGGGGCCAAAGAATTAAAAAAAATAAGCACGCACACACACACCCTCAACCCACCCACCCACACCACAAACCCGAAAATAAATTAAATAAAATAAATAAATTAAAAATACATCAGAATACACACACACACACAAAACATAAATCAACCCACCCACCCCAAACACAAACCCGTCACTTACCTGTTAGTATAAGTGCCTGGGCAGCACCATGTTGCAAGATGGATATGGTCATTGTACCGGTTCTCTAGGATAATATGGCTTAATGTAAAGGTAAAACAGCTGTACCTCCTTAAGGGTTCTCCAATTGGAACAGCAATTGGAGCATTGGTGTAGCTTATGGATGAGGTAACTCCAAGACTTTGCTTAAAAGCCCCAAGCAAGCCAGGCCTGCCGGCCGCCAGGCCTTTTTAGGAACTGTGGTAGTACATCAATATAGGTAAAGGTATTAAATACACATTAAAATACACACAGACACACCACATCCAAAGGAGAGTCACTTACCCTGGGGAGCAGGCTATAGGGAGCTTCAGGCTAGCAGCTTCTCTTCCTCCTCCCTACTTGGGAGGACAGCATGGAGGCCGTGTATACGTGCCAAGCATTGTAGGCGTGCATGCACAGCAAGTGCTTGGCGTGCATACGCAGTGAAGGAAAACCAGTGAAAAGGTAAGCCCCGAAGGTGGTTCCCCCCAAAAGCTGCTACTGGTTCTCCAGGACACTGGGAAAAGTTACTACCGGTTCTGGAGAACTGGTGAGAACCTGTTACATCCCATCACTGAAAATGGTTGTCCGGCCCCCGAGGCTGTCTGAGGGAGAGTGACCCAGCCCCATCTTTAAAAGGTTGAGAACTCATGGTGTACACAAAGAGTCTCACTCAGTGGAACACACTTCCTCAGAAGTCGTATCAGGATTTGAGGGAAGCCAGGTAATTGAGGGCTGCCATGGCCTAGTGGTTAAGACGCAGAGCTTGACCGGAAGGTTGTCAGGTCAGCAGTTCGAGACTCAAGCGCTGCACAAGGGAGTGAGTTTCCATCGTCTGTCCCAGCTACTGCCAACCTCTCAGTTCGAACGCAAGAAGTTGCAGGTAGATAAAATGGTACTGCTCCAGCAGGAAAGGTAACATCATTCCATGTGCTCCAGTGTCTAGTTGTGCCTACTCATATGACCATGGAAATTATACAGACAGTGCTGGTCTTTTGGCTGTAAATGGGTGATCTAGTCATGCCTGCCATATGGCCATGTATACATCTGCAAACACAGGCAGCACTGGCTCTTTGGCTGTAAATGGAGGTGAGCACTGGTGACTGCACCCTAGAGTCAGATACAACTGGATTTCGAGCAAAGGAGACCTTTACCTGTAGCTTTTATCCATCCTCCTTACCCAGAAAAGTAACTAGTTATAGGCAGTGACCTTACTTGTTCTGATTCATTATTTCCAAACTTTGCCTTGGCAAATACAGTCCCAAAAAGTAACTTTTCCAAGTTCTCCAGGAGCTGGCAATCCATTTTTATGGAACTTTCTGCTGTATAGTAGGGTTTGTTTGTTTTTTAAATCACTGAGATAAATAAATTAAATAAATAACTCATTGCCATCTCCATGAGCATTAGGGGACCAGGTTCTCCCTTCTTCCTTCCATTCCCTGCCAATTCTGTCAATAGCCACCCACCCGAGGTCTCCTTTCAATCCCATACAGACAGATGCATTGTGTTTTGAAATAAGTGGCTTCAGTGTAATTAAAATCCAGATTGCAAAGAGCAAAGCCGTGATTCTCATGCTAATTGCCCGGAGAGGTCTCAGGGAGGCACATAAAGAAATCAATAGCCTTGATGGATCCCCTTTTAATCCAACACTTAAGGACAATTTCTTCCTAATGGACCCCAGTAATGCTTCTCTATTGAAGAGCTCGGTAATTGTGCCAAGCCCTGTTTGTATGTGGTTCCTGTGAAAAATTACAGGAGGTGAAAATAACAGGGCAAGCCACTGGTTTCTAAATTCACTGTGACCTCTTTCCCACCCAGAACCATCAGAAAAGCCCGAAACACCAGCTGGGAAATGCTATGCCCTTCCAGATTGGCCATCATGGAAAGCTGAAATCCATTAGTGTTAAAGACTGTTGCGAGTAGATAAATAGGTACCGCTTCTGTGGGAAAAGTAACAGTGTTCCATGCACTCCAGTGTCCAGGCAAGGGGTGCCCAAACTTTTCGAGCTGCAGGCCAGTCACATGGTTGAGCGGGCTGGTCACATGGTTCCTCCCACCAGAAGCAGAAGTAAGGCCAAGGGTGTGCAAGGCACCATGGGAAGGCGCTGGACAGGGAGTGGTGTGGGCACCTATTGTGTGTGTGGGAAATCCCATCCATTGCTATTGGCAACCCAGGGCACCAGAGGTGAGGGTGGAGTGGGATGAAGACCGATGGTCCGATGTACCAACATGTGCCTGGCACCCGCGCATGTCCAAAACACTATTGTAAAGCACTGTCGTAAAGGCATGACAGCCACAGGTGCTTTACGGCAGTGTTTTGCACATGTGCAGGCACATTTAACTTCTGCATCTGAGGGCAGTGAGGGTGGCACGGGCCGGATTATTAGGGCTGCAGGCTGGATCTGGCCCACGGGCCACAGTTTGGTCTAGTCCTACCTGCCACATGACTATGAAATGTCTGTAGATGTAGACAGCGCTGGCTCATTGGCTGTAAATGGAGATGAGCACCCAACCCTAGAGTCGAATACGGCTTGCTTTTGAGCAAGTGCAACCTTGACCTTAAGTCTGCAAAATTCTTTTTCTATCACACCCCTAATAAATGGCTAAAGTTTATCTAAACCAGTGTTTCCCAAATTTTGGTTTTTGGACTTCAATTCCCAGAAGCCTCAGTCAATTCCCCAAAGCACTGATCAGCCAATGTACTGATGGAGGCTTCTGGGAATTGAAATCCACCAGTGGGGTCTGTGCCCCATATTGGGCCCCACTGAATCTAAACCCTATATCAGGCCTATCAAGAAAATGATGGAGAGGAACTTTGCCTAAGTGGAATGTGGGAGAAGCAGGTGGTCAGACTGTCTTCTGAGAGGCACCATTCAATCCAGAGTACATGACAGGTCATAATGGGTTCAAACTATAGGAAACAATATATAGGCTGAATATCAGGAAATACGTCTTAACTGTTAGAGCAGGAAGACGACGGACCCTCAGTCTTTACTCAATAATCTCTTGGTGAAAACGGTGTGGCTTTCCTCAAATGGAGAAAGAGCAATGATTTTTCATGGCTACTGGATGGCAAAATTCATGTATTGTGCAACACAGGCAGCGGCCAACCGTTACCACCGTCTAAATGCTCAAACAAGATCACGAATTTGCTCCGCAGTGACAAAATGACCCAAAGAAGTGGATTCTGCTGTGGGAAAGGCAACGTACAGCGGGCTGTTGTAGACGTGCGCGTGATTATTTCATTATCCGGCCAATGTACAAGCGACAGATACAAATTGTTCCAATCATACCGTGATGAAAAAGTAATGAACAATGGATTCTTTGAAAGGAGCACAGGAAGAAAATAATGAATCGCAGTTTAAATGAAATCAGGAGTCAATGGACTGCATCAGCAACTGTCCTTCAGGAGTTGGAATTTCTGTTCTAACACTGTCGTTTGCAGTGGGCGAAATGCCCCTTAAAGGTAAAGCTCTCCCTTGTTCAAAAGCCAGTCATATCCGACTCTGAGGTGCAGTGCTCATCTCCGTTTATAGCTAGGCCATGCAACCTTTGAGACCAGGCCCTTCTCCAGGTGGGTGAAATGTAGGTACTGTATTGGTTGTCACCTAGAACTTCCTGAAATTTGCCTGGGAAATCCTGGAAAGTCCCAAAAGTCTAGATGGTACATTCCCTAATAGCCCAAGTTTTCCTGTCTTGTCAGGACATTGAGGTAAATTACCCTGAAAGTCCCTATTCCCGTTATGGCCAACCTTGGCTCTCTAGGTGTCTTTGGACTTCATTTCCCAGAAGCCCAATTCGGCACTCCTGCTGATCAGGGCTTCTGGGAACTGAAGTCCAAGAACAGCTGGAGGGCCAAGGTTGGCCATCCCTAGTCTAGATCATAGGTCCTCAAACTTGGCTCTCCAGGTGTTCTTGGACTTCATTTCCCAGAAGCCCAATTCGGCACTCCTGCTGATCAGGGCTTCTGGGAACTGAAGTTCAAGAACAGCTGGAGGGCCAAGGTTGGCCATCCCTAGTCTAGATCATAGGTCCTCAAACTTGGCTCTCCAGGTGTTCTTGGACTTCATTTCCCAGAAGCCCAAGTCAGCACTCCTGCTGATCAGGGCTTCTGGGAAATGAAGTCCAAGAACAGCTGGAGGGCTAAGGTTGACCATTCCTAGTCTAGTTCATAGGTCCTCAAACTTGGATCTCCAGGTGTTCTTGAACTTCAATTCCCAGAAGCCCAAGTCAGCACTCCTGCTGATCAAGGTTTCTGGGAATTGAAGTCCAAGAACAGCTGGAGTGCCAAGGTTTGCTATCACTGCTTCACGTCACTGCTCTATGAGTCTGGGATATTGTGGTCCTTCTTTGCTGCTGTGAAATTCAACTCCTGCTAGCACATGAGCTCCACATTCGGACAGACCAACAGCTTCCTTATAATACTCCACCAGATCCCATGGTGCTTAACCTTTGCTCAGGTCAGACATATTTGCTACCAGGGAGGTTTAGGAAAGCTTTGGTCTTCTAGCTGTTTTGGACTTCAACCACCAGCAGGCCCCTCTAGCATGGACAACTGCCAGGGCCAACATCCAGAGTCGTTGGTTTAAACAAGGAAAGTCCACTCCAGAGTTTTGGAAGCTATCATACGCTGAATGATTCCCCGGGGAGATTCTGAGCGTTGTCGTATCGCCGGGAAAAGAAAGCCTGTAGCTTGCCCCGCCGTGCCGAATTACCCATTCCACACTGCATCTGTTGTTGCATTATTTAATCTCCCCAAGAAAGTAATATTCTGAAAATTGAAGTCAAATAAGAAAAGAAATCAAAGTTAAGTAATTACTGTGGCGGAAAAACGAAGGGCCCCCAGAATGGAGAGCACAATAGCTACGCGTGACCTTTTCGAGCAGCATTACAAGGAACGGTTTGAGGCCGACAGAGACACAGAGGCAGACAGCGCTGGCTCTTGGACTGTAAACGGAGATGAGAACCAACCCCTTTGAGCAGTGATGGCGAACCATGGCACTCCAGATGTTCTTGGACTTCAATTCCCAGAAGCCCTGATCAGCAGCTGTGTTGACTTGGGCTTCTGGGGATTGAGGTCGAAGAACTATTGGGGTGCCGAGGTTCGCCATCATGGCCTTAGAGTCAGACGCACCTGGATTTCAAGTGAGAGAGAACTTTACTGATTCAGTGGGGGAAATCCTCCTCTCTCCTCCCTTGAGTCAAATGGCCTTACTTTAGTTATTAGTTACTATGCTAAAATAAATTACAGCTCAAAAAGTTCTACAGGTATTTGAATTCATGGGACTTACAGAGCAATTGACCCACCAAATCCCTACTAAGGCAGTGGGTCTACTCTTGTTGTTGTTCAGTCGCACCAGTCTGACCCTTTGCGACCCCATAGACCATAGCACGCCAGGCTGTCTTCTGCCATCCTCCGTAGCTGTCTCAGATTTACACCCGTTGCACCAACGATGCCATCTAGCCATCTCATCTTCTGCCGCCCCCGTCTTCTTTTCCCTTTGATCTTTCCCAGCATCAGAGCCTTCTCCAGTGAGTCCTCTCTTCTCCTTTGGTGGCCAAATACTTGAGCTTCAGCTTCAGGAACAGCCAGGGTTGGTCTGATCTCCTTGATGTCCAGGGAACTCTCAAGGGTCTTCTCCAACACCACATCTGGAAGGTAGGTATCAATTATTCTGTGTCCAGCCTTCCTTATGGTCCCTTCCTTATGGTCTAGCTCTCAGCCATACATTACTACTGGTAAGACCAGTAGTGGGTCTACTCTAGAGGGATTTACTACACTAGGTAATAGGTGCACATGTCAGTGCATCTCTCTCCCGACACTCTCTTCCATGGGTCCCTTAACCATCATTAATACGAACGCCACTATGCTGTCCTTCATTCAAATATTTTAAAATATTCTAAACAGGGGGAGATCTTGGCTTCCTGCCCAGGATCAGGCCATTTAGGATAAAAGTATAGGATAAATGACACTTCCAATTATCATTTCTCCCCAAAAGAGGTCATCTCCAATACATCGCCATCGATGTGAACAGAACAGTCACCTGAGGCGGGCAATTATGAGGAGTTTTATTCAAGGTTAAAAATGTGTCCGAACTGCTCATTAAAGCCCCCAAATTCCACGGGGAATGAAAAATGGACACCCAGGAAAGGTGGGGAGGGGGGCTTTTTACCTGGAAGCTGTTTTGACCTCATAGAAGAGAAAGAATGAAAGAGGTTGGAATCCAGAATCATCCTTTGTTTTCATCTGGAAATTTTAACCTTCCACATTTCTGAAATTGCCATTATGAATGGTTATAATTCTTAAGGTCCTTAAAAAAGACTACTTTTTTAATTCCCACCTGGTATAGCAAAATGAAAGAGAAAGAACGGAAGGAAGGAAGGAAGGAAGGAAGGAAGGGAACAAACTTAATTAATTACACTCTCTGAGACTGGCCCTACCTCCACCGTCCATATGTTGCGCATGCCCAGAAATGTTCTTTCCCTCAAAGTGTTCCTCCCTCCTCCTCCTCCTCCTCCTCCTCCTCCTCCTCCTCCTCCTCCTCCTCCTCCTCCTTCTTCTTCTTCTTCTTCAACACTCCAAAATACACTATTCCCAGTAACTGTGGACACTGAGAATGGCATATACTGTATGAGGACTTTGGAGCCATCAAAGGCTGCATCCACTGTCAGGATCCAGTATTGCCATTAGACACCTTTCCTGCTGTTCTGCAGAGGGACAGGGAATGTGTAATTTCTCCTTCACCCCTTCAGTGTTCATCACTGCCTCAGTAAGAAGGTTGGATATTGCAGTTAAACACTTTCCCTTCTGTTTTGCAGAAGGACAGGAAAGGTATAATTACACCACACACACCCCATGTTCATCATAGTACTGCTTCAGTTAGGAGGTTTTAAAATGTTCTTTGTTCTTCTGGAAGAGGTGGTGGCTACTCATATCCAAGCATGCTGGAAATCATTTTCTCAATTGATAGATGTGTCTCTGGTGGCTACATAAACCGATCCTGGCATGAACCATGCGACCACACATGTTCTTCCAGGTAATGCCATTTGTGGAACTGAAATTTCAATCAACACTGCAAGGGAAGGGAAGGAAAAAAAATGTTCTCCTAATTGATACAGCATTACCACGATCAGTTAAAGTAAAGGCAAAGGTCACCTTTGCTCAAAAGCCAGTCATATCCGTCTCTAGGGTTCAGTGCTCATCTCTGTTTCATAGCCGAAGAGCCAGCAATGTCTGCGTCTGCAGACGTTTCCATGGTCATGTGGCAGACATGACTAGACACTGGAGTGCATGGAACACTGTTTACCTTCCCACTGATGTGGTCCCTATTGCTCTACTTGAAAGTTCTTGCTTTCAAACGGGTAGGTTGGCAGGAGCTGGGACAGAGACAGGAGCTCACTCTGTCCTGCAGTATTCGGGTCTCAAACTGCTGACCTGCCACCTTCCAGTCGGCATCTTAGCCACTTGAGCCACTGCAGTCCCTCATGAGCAGTTAGGAGGGAGGGAAATAATTACACTTTCCCAGCCCATCTGCAGAGTAGCAAGGGAAGTGTTTCATCTGCCCTTATGGCAAAGTGACTTATCAGCTATTTTGCCATATAAACAAAGGTTGTTTACATTGAAGGAGTGGGCTAAACATGAGTTACCTCAAAACCAGCAACCTCAAACCATCCCTCAAGGAGAAAATCTAGAAGAAGTCCGTGTTTCTTCTGCTTTAGAAATTTTTCAGGCTAAAACATACTTCTAATATTCCTGAAGAAAAAATAATGAAGACATGAATAGATGCTTTTGTTATAATGAGCCAAAAATGATTCATCTACTGTCACGGTCCCCCCCCCCTTCAATAATTTCCTATTTCACTAATGAACCCATACGGCCTGGATTGCTTATAGGTAATTTTTTTAAAATTGTACCCTTAATTAGTTGTTATTCTTATTAGTTTCTGGAGAGAGCGAGAGCTGCATTAGTCAGTTTCAGCAAAAGCAAAAGGTTCGGCTCAGCAAAAATAGAAATATTGTTGCAGGTCCCTTAAGACGAGCAAATTCAATTCAGCATGAACATCCGTGGATTGAAGCACTCTTCTTCAAACCTGCGCCTGACGCCACAGACACCTGTGGATGCCTTGAACACTCCCGTTCAAATAATATACCTGGAAGTCTTAAAGGTGCATTTGATTTTTGCCTCCGTTTGTGCAATATTATCAAGCTCCATTTCGTGATTTAACTGTTATCAGCAGCCTTACATGGTGTGTGAATACCAGGAAGGCAGGAGGTAACTTTTAAATTGATATGTTGATGTAATTAGATTAAGGGGCTGTGGTGGGTTAGCGGTCAAGATGCTGAGCTTGATGCCTGGAAGGCTGGCTAAGTGACGCGCGATGGAATGAGTCGCCTCGGCGAGTGGGCAGCAATATAAATCTAAATAAATAAATAAATAAATAAATGGGCTCCCGTTGGCTGTCCTAACTCCGGCCAACCTAGCCGTTCAAGAGCAAGAATTTGCAAGTAGATGAACAGGTACCACTTGGGTGGGAAAGGTAACAGCGTTCCACACACTTTGGTGACCACAGAAATGTCTGCAGATGACTGGCTTTAGAGCAAGGAAGACCATTACCTTCACCTATAAATAAATTGGATGGGAAATGGTGGTTGATTGGGAACCTATTGTCTGTTTAAGCTTTTAGATAAGTAAATAATTCTTTGATCATCCCTCTGTTGGGACATTGTAGGGACTGCGGTGGCTTAGTGGTTAAGACACTGAACTTGATGACTGGAAGGCTGGCAGGTCAGCAGTTTGAGACCCGAATACTGCATGATGGAGTGAACTCCCATCTCTGTCCCAGCTCCTGCCAGCCAAGCAGTTTGAAAGCAAGAAATTGCAAGCAGATAAATGGGTACCTTTCCAGGAGGAAAGGTAACAGCCTTCTGTGCACTCCGGTGTTTAGTCATGCCTGCCGCATGTCCACGGAAAGGTCTGCTGAAGCAGGCAGCACCGGCTCTTTGGCTACACACAGAGATGAGCACTGAACCCCAGAGTCAGATACGACTGGCTTTCAAAGCACAGGAGCCCTCCACCTTTATTTGAGACATTTTCCCTGAAGAGTTCCATACCCAGTAACTTTGGAAAGCAAGAATCTCTCCACTGCAAGTCCCTTGGAAAAGATCCCTTTGTTTACTTATTTTTAAATTATTTTTATTAGATTATTTTAAATAAAAATGTATATTACATACATACAGTAGATGTAAAAAGACCCCTTTAGTCCTCCTCTTCTATCCAGAGTTTACTTCTTCAATTTTATTATTAGGAAGCGCATTGATGGGTTGCCACTGCTGTCCTTTATACTCTCCTATCCAGGTTCTCGGCAATGGCCGATAACCACACCTCGGATGCCACTTAGTGGCCGAAAGAAAAAAGTGCCTGCAATCCACTTTTCTCCCTTTGGCTCATCCAACACGTGGAAGCAGTTATGCTCATTATTCAGTGATTACACCGCACAACAACGATTACGCTACTGAGGACAACACATGTGATCTACATGATATCGAGTGGGTTGATTCCAAAGCTGAGCTCAGAATTTGCCTTTTCACGTCCAGATTTTAAGGCGTGCTATAGCTGTTCAAGTGGCTGGCCATTGGGTAATGTATTTTTACATGGGAACTTTATTACAGTTGCAGCTACCCACTGAGCCAGCTGAATCAGGTCCCCTGGTGGAATGCATGTTCCAGCAGTAGCTGGGCAAGTCAATGAGCTGAGGTCAGAAATAGGCATATAAGACCAAATGGACCAAGTGTTTGTCCCTAGTACGAAACCATCTTACTGGATAGTACAGCTAGGCCATAGTGAGTCTGTTTTGAGCTAAAGATGAGTCAGTGTGAGTGTGTTAAAAAAAACAGTCAATTTTTGTGGCAAATATACCCTGAGTGATCAACACAAGACTCTAACAAAAGGGGTGAGATTTGCTTACTTAAGATCTTGATGTCCTAGGCAGAATCGGACTTCAGATTTGAATTCAGCACACTTGATTTAGTGTAGGACACAGGGATTAGACCAAGTAGCAGACTATAGGTTGGTTTTTGGTTTTGGGGTTTTTTGGTGGTCCATATTATCAGTTATTCTGGTAATATTAAAGGAGGATATGAATGAGGAACTTTACATCCTCTATGTCACTTGGTTAAGATGCTGAAATTGATGACTGGAAGGTCAGCAGTTCAATTCCCGAGTGCTGCAGGACGGAATGAGCTCCCATCCCTCTCCCCACTCCTGCCAACCTAGCAGTTCAAAATGGCAAGTAGATAAATGGGTACCACTTCAGCGCAAAAGGTAACAGAGTTCTGTGCACTCAGGTATATAGTCATGCCTGCCACATGTCCACGGAAACATCTGCAGACACAGACGGCGCTGGCTCTTTGGCTATAAACAGAGATGAGCACCAAACCCCAGAGTAAGATACAACTGTTTTTTGAGCAAGGAGGGCATTCTGTAAAAGAATGGGTGCACATTTAGCGTGATTTGCATGGGAATCCAGACTGCAGAATTCTATTTATTAGTACATAATTATATGTGTTTTAGAAAGCCCTCCATAACTCCAGGGGTTCCCAAACCTTTTTGGCCAGTCACATGGTTGAGTGGGCTTGTCACGTGGTTCCTTCCACTGGAAGCCGAAGTAAAACGTGCCTCCCCCCCCCACATGTGCAAAACGTTGCCATAAATGCACCCACCGCTGTCATTAATGTTTTTACATGAGTGCTTTACAGAAGCAAGGGTGCTGCAGGCCAGATTGTTAAGCACCACGGGCTAGATCCGGCCCACGGGCCATAGTTTGGGCACTGCCTTAGACACATTGGGGAGACAGGTCTCCAGTAGAGGTAGATTTCTCGTAGGAACATTTTCTGCTTTAAAAAACCCATCAGTGCTTTAGACTTTGGATCTGTTGGAATGTCAGATTCATGCTGCATCCACCCATGCTGAGAATTATGAAAAATTAATATCTAAAAATTAAAAAATGTGTCCTCATATGTCAGATACTCAAGGTTTTTCCAAAGGTCAGCAAGCGTTGTGTTCGGCATTCACATTTCCAAGAAATGGAACCGAGCAGTTTGGTGACTGACCTGGTGCCGCTGCGTTGCTCTTTAAAAGTATTTTCACTGTTTCTCTCTCTCTCTCTCTCTCTCTCTCTCTCACACACACACACACACACACACACACAATTCCCTCACCTGGGGCAGGTGGGGGAGGGGGGAAGGTGTACAAAGCCTTTGATGTTTTTTTTAAAAATTAAAATACATGTTGAAATGCAAAGTTTCTCCATCTTGATAAATGGAAGAAGGGCGCTTGGGTCTCACTGCAAACTCAGAATCCTGCCCGGGAGAAGCAATTACTCCAGCAGAAGTGCTTTGCCCATGAATTTTAATGAAAGCACAGATTAGTTTGAGGACCGAAAGCCATTTGCATCCCTGTTTGAACAGATCGTGGGCAAACGAAATGTTTATCTTTCATTTGTCTACCCACCCTCCGCTTCTCCCGAAAGAAGCCTCCGGATTCTGAGACCGAAGTCTGTGGCAGAAATTTCATCACTCCCACCGTACTGCCGTAGGAGACACCGCTGTTAGCTGGGGATAATGGGAGATGTATGGGCCATTGTGGTTTTAATGGTTAAGACACTCAGCTTGGCAAACAAAAGGTCAGCGGGTCAAGACCCAAGAGCTGCACAACGGCCATCATCCATCTCAGCTCCCGCCAACTTTGCAGAAATTGCACGTAGATAAGCAGGTACCACTGTGGCAGGAAAGGTAACAGCATTCTATGCATCTAATCATGCCTGCCACATGAACAGGGAAACGTCTGCAAACGCAGACTGCGCTAGCTCTTTGGCCGTAAACAGAGATGAGCACTGAACTCTAGAGTCAGATATGACTGGGTTTCGAATAAGGGAGGTCTCGACCTTGATCTAGATGTCCCGCATGTTTCTGACCAGCAGAGACTACCTGTCCCATTGGAGAAAGAAAATATAGATGTCAATTTTTGATTGCTTGGAATAAAATCAAGTGGTCTTTTATTTTAATTCCCACCTTATTAATCAGTACAGTGGAACCTCAGTGAACGTAATTAATGTGTTCTCTGCGATGTTTCTTAATGTGCAAATTAACCAACTTTCCCATAGGAATGCATTGAATCAATTTCCCATGGGAATGCATTGAAAGCCAATTAATCTGTTCCAGAAAAAAATTCTGTAAACCAAGCCACTGTTTTCTATGGATTTCCTTTTGTTATGCTATTTTTATGTTAACCAAGCCGTTTGTTAACCGAGGTTCCACTGTTTTTGTTTGACCAATTAGCCTCACCAATTAATGAACCTGATATTTTCAGCCTGAATTTTGACTTTGCAAAATGTTAGTTGAAGCTGGATGGCCTTTTGGGATGGTGCAAACAAAAACACTGTACCTGGTTACTTCCTGTTTTTCTAAAGAGAATGGACAGGAAGGTTGTAATATAATAGATAAAATATCTAGCAGCATATAGCAATCTGTGTATCAAATTTGATAATGTCCCAGAAATCCTTCGCTAATATTTAATCCCCTGCGATGGATGTCTAACAGATGGATGTATTTGATTTCTGCTGTCTCCCTTTCAGTCCTAGTTTTGTAATTTCTCTGTTCCAGAATTGTAACTTTCAGGTCTTGGATAGAGTGTCCAGTTAGACTGAAGTGGTTTGAGACAGGTTTCTCGGTGTTGCCATTCCGGATGTCTGATTTGTGTCCATTAATTTTCTTGTGTAAAGATTGTCCCGTTTGTCCTACATATAGCACAGACAGACATTTTTGGCAAATTTGATACACGGATTGCTATATGCTGCTAGACTCGCACAACGAGCAAGTTTTTCGTTAAGCGGTCTGACTCGCAGAACGAATTTTTCACTAGGCGAATCAGACTTTTCCCAATGGAAAAACTCGCATAATTTTTCGCTGTGCGAGTTTCCCCCCTTGAAACACTCGTTATGCAAGTTTTTCCATAGGGAAAGTCCAACTCGCATAGCGAAAAATTCGTTATGAGAGTCTGACTTGCATAGCGAAAAACTCGCATAGCGAGCAGCCTCGCCGAACGAATTAAATTTGTTATGCGAGGTATGACTGTATTTTATATACTATATTACAACCTTCTTGCCAATTCTCTTTAGCAAAACAGGAAGTAACCAGGTACAGTGTTTTCGTTTGTTTTCTGACATGCAAGTAGGAGGTTGATCAGAAACCAGAATGGGCTTTCTTCACACCTTTGAGATTGAAAGGGAGACATTTAAAACTAATGTGAATAATCTATTGTTACTGATAGCTGTAGGAAGCTGTATTGTTATGCTTGCTTGTCTGTCATTCTGCTTGAGCAAACCCTTCTCCCTTTAATCCCTGAATTTGGTGTATGTAAACCATGCCTGTAAGTTTTACTCCTTGTCTGAAGAAGTGGACTTGATCCATGAAAGCTAATAATAAAAATATAGCAGTTAGTCTTTAAAGTGCTTCTGTGTTTTTTATTTTGTTTTGTTTATTTTATTTTGTTTTCTGATATAGATATAAAAGAGTGGTATAAAGAAATGTGGGGAACAGCCTTGAATGACAAATTGACTTGTGATTCGTGGGTTAAAAAAAGGAATGACTGAAAGAAAAGATTTCCTTATTCAATGGGAAGATTTTTGTCCAATATTTTCTACAAGGTTAAAATTAAGGAATTAAGCCTAATAAAGAAACTACGAGCTTTTGGAAATAGGGGGATATATTGATATAGTACAGTGGAGGGAGGGGGAGAGAGATAAGTAAGGTTTCAAGGGCAAATGGAGCACATTAATATTGTTACAGAGATAGATAATAAGGAAACCAAGTGTGTAAAGGTTTCTTCTCTCTGTTTTGTTATTCGGCAGTAAAGGTAAAGGTTTCCCTTGCTCGAAAGCCAGTCGTATCCGACTCTTGGTTTCAGTGCTCATCTCTGCTTCAACACTGCAAGAGTGGGAAAGAAATTTTTTTTTATCCTAATTGATATCGCACTACTATTATCAGTTAAAGTAAAGGTTACCTTTCCTCAAAAGCTAGTCGTATCCGACTCTAGGGTTCAGTGCTCATCGCTGTTTCAAAGCCAAAGAGCCAGCGCTGTCCTGCAGTATACGGGTCTCGATGTGCTGACCTGCCGCCTTCCAGTCGGTGTCTTAGCCACTTGAGCCACTGCAGTCCCTCATGATCAGTTAGGAGGGAGGAAAATAATTACACTTTCCCTGCCCCTCTGCAGAGTAGCAAGGGAAGTGTTTAATCAGCCCGTATGGCAAAGTGACTTATCAGCCTAAAAGTACTCATCTACATAGTAAAGGTAAAGGTCTCCCTTGCTCAAATGCCAGTCATATCCGACTCTATAGCTCAGTGCTCATCTCTGTATCATAGCCAAGGAGCCAATGCTGTCTGCTTCTGCAGACATTTCAGTGGTCATGTGGCAGGCATGAGTAGACACCGGAGCGCATGGAACGCTGTTAACCTTCCCACCGAAGTGGTCCCTATTGCTCTACTTGCAATTTCTTGCTTCCGAACGGCTAGGTTGGCAGGAGCTGGGACAGAGACGGGAGCTCACTCCCTCCTGCAGTATTCAGGTCTTGAACTGCTGACCTGCCGCCTTCCAGTCGGCATCTTAGCCACTTGAGCCACTGCAGTCCCTCATGAGCAGTTAGGAGGGAGGGAAATAATTACACTTTCCCTGACCCTCTGCAGAGTAACAGGGGAAGTGTTTCATCTGCCCGTATGGCAAAGTGGTCATGTGGCAGACATGACTAGACACCGGAGCGCACGGAATGCTGTTGACCTTTCCCACCGAAGTGGTCCCTATTGCTCTACTTGCAATGTCTTGCTAAGTTGGCAGGAGGTTAAGCGGTACATTTTTGTATATGTTTAATGTATTGTTTATTAAAATTAATTTAATAAAAGCAGGGGGGGGAGAGAATAAAAAAAATCACAACCAATATTGTTAGGGGATTTTTCCCCTTCTCCTCCCCCCTGTCGCCCGCCCTAAAATGGAGGGGAAAGGCAAGCAAATTGATTTGACAGAGGGATCAAATATCATTTGACAGAGGAATCAAATATCATTTGCATTTCCACTGGCATCAAGTCTCCAAACAGGGGCTGGGGAACCAATTGTTATGACAGCCTTGCATGGAAACGTCACATCTAAGGTTTCAAAGACAGGGAAGCAAGACAAGTGAGACAAACTCCCCCCCCCCCACACACACACACACACAGCTTTTCTTCCAAGGTGTCGGAGGCTCAGGATTCAGGGCAACTCTCTGCCTGCCCTCCACTGTCACCGCCGGCCGGCCCGCCAAAGTTTCAAAAACTTTTGCAGAAGTTTGACATGGTTGCAAAGGAATTCTGCAGTTAGCAGAGAGCAGGAAATGCACATCTCGGCATCACAAGCGCTCAAAAACCTGGAAATAAAGAGTTAACAGTAATGCTTTTTAGACACACATACCCTTTTGGGGGGGGGAGGGGGACAGGTTGGCAGGTCAGCAGTTTGAGACCTGAGTGCTGCCTGACAGAGTGAGCTCCCATCTCTGTCCCAGCTTCTGCCAACCTAGTCACCGAAGTTTCCCTATTGTAAAAGGTAAAGGCTTCCCTTGCTCGAAAGCCAGTCGCATCCGACTCTAGGGGTCAGTGCTCATCTCTGTTTCTAAGCCGAAGAGCCAGCGCTGTCTGGTTCTGCAGTCGTTTCCGTGGTCATGTGGCAGGCATGACTAGACACCGGAGCGCACGGAACGCTGTTACCTTCCCACTGAAGTGGTCCCTATTTATCTACATGCAATTTCTTGCTTTCGAACGGCTAGGTTGGCAGGAGCTGGGACAAAGACGGGAGCTCATTCCGTCCTGCAGTACTCGGGAATCGAACTCCTGACCATCCGCCTCCCAGTCAGCGTCTTAGCCACTTGAGCCACTGCAGTCCCTGACTTTTGACCTGGCGTTCCAGGAAATCTGAATAAAAACAATGTCCTGAGCTGATCCATGAAATCTCTCAAAAACACACACACACACAAAGAAATAATTCCCCTCCTAGTATACAGTCTGTTCCAGAAGAGGGTGCTGCAGAACTTCTACAAATCCCAGCCGCATCCCTTTGAAGATGTGGAGTTATTTAAAGTATTCCCATACCCAGACAAGGATTGGGGCCACCGGAGTTATGTTTGGTTATACTACATAATCATCCAGTTGCTGGTGATTAGAGGTTTCTTCCCATTGTTTGTTTTTAAATGCAAACCTCTCAGCGGAGCTGAACTTTGAGCCTCAGAATGGATGAATTCAGGTGCAAGCAGCTTGTCCCAGCAGAAGTCTTATCTTGCAAGTTTTGTGGACAGCCTGCCTCCATGACGGCGAACCTTGGCACTCCAGAGGTTCTTGGACTTTAATTGCCAGAAGCCAAATCCCCTGTGAATCTACATGGATGGTATTGCTGCGATCCATTCGTCGCTCCCGGAAGCGGAAGTAAAACGCGCCCATCAGAGTAAAACTTCCGCTTCCAGGTGTGACGAGGGCTTCATGGGCCAGAAGAATTAGTGTTGGGGGCCAGATCCAGCCCCTGGGCTGTAGTTTACCCACCCCTGGGCTAGCAGTACCTTAGGCACTGTTCCAAATTTGTATTTCTATCATACAGTAATACCTCATATAACATTAGTATCGAATAACACTAAAATCGCATAACATTAAGGAATCTGGGGGGAAGAATTGCATCAGATAACATTAAGATCCTATGGGATGCTTCAGATAACAACCGCTAAAGCCTGTGTGGTTACAATGTATCTCTATGGATCCCATAGGATTTTAACATGCATCGGATAACACTAAAAATCATATAACACCAAGACTTGTGGAACCAGGTTTTAGTGTTATATGAGGTTTTACTGTATGTCTTTGTGTGTCTTTCTTTGAGCCTGCTTATGGAATGAAGGTTGACGTTGTGTGTCTTGTGCTCCATTTTCTTTCCTCTTTTCGCCTCCTTTCTCTTCCTCAGTCTTCCCTCAATCCTATTTGCACCGCCGTTTGCTCTCACTTGCTCTGGAAGCCCATTTGATCTAGACAAGGTTTGTGATTGTCCAATGCGAAGTCTTAGGCGGACAGACGGACGGAGCGCCACGTGACCACAAGGGCTGAGAAGTGCCACAGAGAAAGAGGTAACGTTGGAAATAACAGCATTAGAACAGCATAGACCTGCTTGACACGAATGTGACAAATGTCTGGAGAATGGGAAAATAAATCCAGCACAATGTCAGCAATTTGTTTCAGTTCAGGATGGGTTGCATTTTTTTGGGACTCAGAGTCATTCTGTACTAAGTCCTTGTCTTCTGCGGTCAAGATAGGAGCAAAGTCAAGGCATGTTTCAAATTCTTCTTTGGTAACTCTGGGGCTAGTTGCACGATTCTGACAGTCCCTCATGTGTCACTTGCTTGGAATGCTCCTCCCTTGCCATTTGGGGAACATCCAAGGATGCTCTGAGGCCGGAGGCATTCAAGCAAGAATTGGACGGCCATCCATCAGATCTGCTTTGGCTTGGAGTCCAGCATGGAGCAGGCGGTGGCTGGGTCTTGGTGGCTTCAGAGGCCCCCTTCCAACTCTGTGATTCTACGGTTCATCTAAACGTCAATTGCCTGCCTGGGGCACATTTTACTTCTGGTTCTGGGAGCGACGAGGGCACCGCTGGCCGGATGAATTGGCACTGAGGGGCGGATCTGGCCCACGGGCTGTAGTTTGGGCGGCTCTGTCCTAGATGGACATCAAGGGAGAAGGTGGGGAGGCTTAGCATTTCCTTGTTGGTTTGAATTCAAAACGGCGCAGGGGAGTCCTTAGATCCAAATGGCAGATGGAAAGCAAAGGCTCGGCCACACCTGTTTGCGTTTAGCACCCTCCTCGTCACTCGACACAGTCAGTTTAGGGTCACCGAGATGTAAACCCGCGATGGGCCTCCCGTTCCCAAACTAGAACGGCATCCAAACCATTCCGGCCTGTTGTTTAAGCTGGATCCGCCTTGACTCAGCAGGTTCGACAGATGTTAAACTTTAGTTCTCTGGGATGACGACGACGGATTTGCATCGAATCATCCTTCACCGCAGCCGGCTTGACGACGGGCCGCCCGACCATGAGAGATGAGTTGAGGATGTGGAAGTCCTTGGAGATGCATTCTGGAGCGAGAGCCAGGTCCCGTGGAGTGAAGTTGGGTCATGAGAATGGTTAGGAAAAGAAAAGCGCCATAACTCATTGTAGACAGGCTAAAATTAGGGGAGAGGCCCTGAGAAACATATGGACCGTGCGGCGTGTATATATAGATCCTCGCGGAGGCCCATCTTGTGAAAGAGGATGGGGTTTCGGAACTTGAGTTGGCTGAGACCGCTGTGGGAAGGAAAACATAACATCCTTCTTTTGCCAAGGAGAGACGGTGGGTAAGCGTCAGCTCGGACCCCTTGAGGAGAATCTCCAGAGCTCGGGTTCAAAACCAGCCTGGCTTTTAGCAAAATGTGGAAATGCATTTTTAGCAGATGAGGGATGAGATAATCTGTGTTCCGATCAGTGCAACAGATGAAGACATGCTAATGTCAGGGCACTCATTCAGACAATTGGATGTTTCCTGATCTTGCTCCATTTCCCCTCCAGACATGCAAATCCCTGAAAGCTACACCACCACCAGCTGGTTCCGGGGAAATTCAATGAGTGGTTTAAGTAAAGGGAAAGGTTTCCCTTGCTCGAAAGCCAGTCGTATCCGACTCTAGGGTTCAGTGCTCATCTCTGTTTCAAAGCCAAAGAGCCAGCACCGTCTGCTTCTGCAGATGTTTCCGTGGTCATGTGGCAGGCATGACTAGGCACCGGAGTGCACAGAACGCCGTTTACCTTTCCCACCGAAGTGGTCCCTAATTATCTACTTGCAATTTCTTGTTTTTGAACTGCTAGGTTGGCAGGGCCTGGGACAGAGACAGGAGCTCGCTCCATCATGCAGTACTCAGACAGCAAACTCCAACCTTCCAGTCTACAAGTTCAGCGTCTTAACCACTTGAGCCACTGCAGTCCGTTTCACTTATAGTAGGGAGGTAAATTAAAACTGCTGTGCACGTTTCCAAGCAGGCTTGAACAAATCTGGCTTAACCATCTCACTCCAAGCAGTGTTTCCAAGAATGGAGAGAAATTTGCATTAAAGATACTGGTCAGGTCCAAAATTACATACTGTATCTGAATTTCTCCCCCCTTTTCTTTCTCCTCCCATCCCTCCTTCATCTGCATCCTTTACCCATCACTGCGTCACAAATAAATAAATAAATAAATATTGCCTGCTACTTGGTCTAATCCATGTGTCCTATACTAAATCAAGTGCGCTGAATCCAAATCTGAAGTCCGATTCTGACTAGGACATCAGGATCTTAAATTAGCAAAATCCAACCCTCTTGGTTAGGTTCTTGCGTTGATCGCGGGGGGTATATTTGCCACAAATGTAGCAAAAATTGTCCCGTTTATTAACACAGCTGCACCGACTCATCTTTAGCTCAAAACAGACTCACTTATGGCCTAGCTGGACTATCCAATAAGATGGTTTCGCACCAGAGATAAGCCTAGATGGACAACCTTGGTCCATCTCACCAATATTTCCTTACGTCAGCTGACTGACCTGTGCTGGAATATAGGTTCTCAGATTTAAGTAGAGATACTATCTGTGAACCATTGCGCAAATAAAAGACCTTTGAATCTGTATGACCTGGAATTGCTGTCCCGTCTCATATTTGATACGACAATTCTACATCAATCTTGCCCAGATATGCTGCTGGAACATGCACGCCACCAGGGGACGTGATTCAGCTGAGGCGGCCTCAGGCATAGCGGCAGCTACAACTGTTGTAATGTTCCCATGTAAAAATACATTACCCAATGACTGACCATGTGAGCAGCTATAGCACGCCTTAAAACATGTCCCTGACACGCAAATTCTGAGTTCGGATCTGGAATCAGCACACCCGATATCATGTAAATCACATGCATTATTCCCAGTAGCAAAATCGTTGTTGTGCAGTATAATCAGGCGTCAAACTCCAAGAGCCGCATCCCAGACACTCCGAGGGTGTGAGGCGAAGCACACTCGGTTTCTCGTGAGAAAAAGGAGCACTGACTCTGCCAACTGTACGGGACTGTGTAGTGTCGGCCAACTTCTACGGCTGCTTTCCATTTTGTGCATCAGACTACATTTTCTTGCTTGCTTGCTTTAAAAAAACAAATGAAATTTAAGGGGAAGAAAGGGGGGGGAGTGAAACCCACAAGAATTGTTTCCTCAGATAATAAATACCATCTGCTTTTAATCAGATCCTTCCTGCTCTCCCCGTTGTTCCTATTAATGGGAACAGACCAGCTCGCTAGAAATGCCCCCCCACTCCCCGTCGGATGGGTTGTGGGAGAAATTCCTGGCTATTTACTAGGTGAAAAGTGAGGTTTTGCAGGCATGCGATTCACAGGCTGAGGTATATGACAAGTGGTGTTTCCCTTTTAAGGTGCATCGTGTCCTTCCAGTATAAAATAGAAACTATTGCCACATCAAACACATTTCAGGCAAGGTGGGGATCGGAGTTTCTAAGGAATGCGCGGTGTGCATGCATGTCGAAGACAAACAAAATTTCAAACATGGCATGCGTTCCCACAATCCTTTTATGTGAACCAGGGGCTGCATTGGCTTAGTGGTTACAACGCCGAGTTGGACAAACAGAAGGTCGGTAGGGCAGCAGTTTGAGACCTGAGAGCCGGATGACAGAGTGAGCTCCAGTTGTGTATCCCAAGTCCCACCAACCTAGAAGTTTGAAAGCAAGAAATTGCAAGTAGATAAACAGGTACTTCTCCGGTGGCCACAAGAAACTGGGTTAGTGTTGCCATAGTTCTCTCCCACAAAACCGGGACAGAAGCATACTGGACAAAAATGGGCGGGTTATCTACAAAATAGCCTTTTTAAAAAAACATATTATGTCGGCTATAAAACACTTTCACATTAAATATATCATTACATAAAAGAATTTATTTACAACAGTTAATTCTTACTGTAAGATGACCTGTTGTACTTCTGAGAAGTTGCATTGCAGTCAACTCTTAATGTCCTCAGTTTCAGGAAATACACTGGTCACACTTATCAGGCAATGGTGCAAGACGAGGATGTTAAGATTTGTCTCCAGGTATGCTCCAACTCGAATGTGGGCGGAAATCGCTCATTTGATGGCGAGAGTACAAATGTATTTTAATTGTGTGTTACAATACACAATCAGTAAGTTTTAAAAATCCGGGACTTTAACATGATTTTTATTGAATGGGCCAGGACAATTTTTCCGACCTTGAATCCAGGATAATCCTGGTTTTCCAGGACGTACGGCAACCCTAAACTGGGTAGAAGCATCCTTCATTCTCAATCACACTTTTATGTGCACAAGGGTTGAGGGCTGACGTATACAGGGCATTTTGCCAGCCAGCCACAGGTTTCTCAAACCGGCTCTCGGGACCTGCCGCATCTTGTACCTTCTCTGAAGAAATGTCTTCACCATCTCCCCTCGGTTGTAAGGACTTAACACGATTCTTTTCTTAACGTTTCAATAGAGCAGGGAGTCTCAAACTGCAGGCCATGGGCCGGATGTGGCCCATGGTGCCATGTCATGTGGGGGCCCCCACAGCCTCCACCACACCCAGAAGTGCCATGTGGTAAAGGAAGGGTAAAATGGTCACCTAGCCCCTGAAGATGTCTGAGGGAGCATGACCCAGCCTCTGGCTTAAAAAGGTTAAGAATTCCTACACTAGAGAGTTTTATTTAGTGTGCTGACATGGTGCTTTCTGGACCGGGACATTAAAATAAAGACCAACCCAAGGAAAAATGTCTCGCTCTCTTTTTTTACTTAGAAGAAGAATAACTTTACTTTTCTTGGGTGTGGCAATAGTTTCTGGCTAAGATCATTGTCTGATCTCAGCTGTGGGTGTTTCTCTCCCCCACCCACCCTCAATTCCGCCCGGCCATCTTTGTCAAGAACATGGCACAGATACTCTGCCTTATGCAACATGTCCGCGAGCATCTGTGTGTGTGTGTGTGATTGTGCGCACGCGCTCTAACTCACCAAATATGTATTAAATATATAGAGGGGGGCCAGAACAGCCGTCATTAATCAATAAACCTTCCTGAACTCTGGTGAATGCAGATAATTAAAAACAGCATCCAAATTGCCAGATGCTTTCTGGAACTCAAAAGTTGTATTTTGTTGAAAACACACACAAACACAAGTAAGTGGCAGCCAGCTTTCAAAGCAACCATTGTGAATTTGTTCCTTTACACACACACAAGCAGTTTTCAAAAACTACCTCTAAAGCTCAAGTATGACTTATGATTAGCCTAACTTCCTTCCTTCCTTCCTTCCTTCCTTCCGTCCATCCATCCATCCATCCATCCAATCTCATTTCATTTCATCTCATCTCCTCCTGTCCTATCCATCCATCCATCCATCCATCTATCTATCCATCCATCTATCTATCCATCTATCTATCTATCTATCTATCCATCTATCCATCCATCCATCCATCCATCCACCCATCCATCCAATTTCATTTCATGTCATCTCCTCCTGTCCTATCCATCCATCCATCCATCCATCCATCCATCCATCCATCCTTCATACACAACCTCAAGATAAAGAGCCATTGATTGGCTGGACACAAATTGCAAATTGTCTGAGTCAATGGGGAATTTCCCACCTTGGACCTTACTAACATTTTCAAGTGGAGGACACCTTCACAATGGGGAGTGTCCTCCAGACCCATGGTCACACTAAACAAATTGATCCAACTCTTTCCAAATGCTTGTGATGGGACGTTGCCTTCACAGTTGGCAAATGTGCTGGAGTGGAGTGATTATGATACAGCAATGTTCTTAGTCACTTGCAATAAGAAATGCCCCAGCCCTAGGTAAAGGTAAAGGTCTCCCTTGCTCAAAAACCAGTTGTATACGACTCTAGGGTTCAGTGCTCATCTCTGTTTTTATCCAAAGAACCAGCGCTCTCTGCGCCTGCAGACATTTCCGTGGACAAGTGGCAGGCATGCCTCAACCCCAGAGTGCACGGAATATTGCTTGCCTTCCCACTGAAGTGGTCCCTATTTATCTACTTGCAATCTCAATTCAGTTTCACTTACAGTCCATGACCAGCATAACTATCTACTTGCCGTTTTGTTGCTTTTGAACTGCTAGGTTGGCAGGAGCTGGGATAGAGACAGGAGTTCGCTCCGTCGTGCAGTACTCGGGAACCGAACTCGGACCTTCCAGTCTTCAAGTTCAGCAACTTAACCACTTGATCCACCCCAGTCCCTGCCCCAGCCCTATACATTCATTTAAAAAAGGCTATAAAGATAGGGGATGAAGTGATAGCAAGTTACTCCATAACAGGGCGGGATAGCAGTGAGGAAATGCCAAAAAAGTGGCTTAAATCCAAAAAAGGGGGGTGTATTCCTCACTCTCTGCCTCTGTTCCATAAGTACCCCCTTAGAATACTTTCTACCATCATAACATTTTGACAAAACGCTATAAATTTCACCCAGTGTCTCTTTACTGGGCAATGTATGAGTCACCCTCCTCTTAGCTGCACACATCATTTTAGCACTAATTGCATTTCTGAATGTTCTGAAGGTATAAAATGGTCTCTAAATCTTCCTTCCTTCTTCAAGAGGAAGCAGATGTTTTCCCCCCAGGCAGGCAGGGCTGAGACTAAGGGAATTGTTACCTTCAAGCATGTCTTCCTGAGCTTCAGTTTCCCTCCAGCTGAAATAATGCAGCTGCCGGTAGCGGAGAACGTCACACAGTTTTACCAAAGGTAACAAGAGTTGGTGTCCCGTTGTGTTCAAGAGTTAGAAAACCAGCTTCAGTGAAATATCAACAGGGGTCCCATGTTGCTACCCCAGTGGTCAGTAGAGGTATTACACTTCCTGTGCCATTTCTTTCTCTTAATCTCAGCTCAAAGGCGGGCTCTGTACTGTATTATCAGGGGCTGTGGCGGCACCAGTTAAGAAGCTCGCCTTGTTATCTGGAAGGTTGGCAAGTTGGCCGTTCGGGACCCGGATACTGCACGGCAGTTTGATACCCCGTTGTCTGTCCCAGTTCCTGCCAACCGAGCAGTTCACAAGCAAGAAATTGCAAGTAGATAAATAGGGGCCACTTGGGTGGGAGACAGATCTTGCAGAATAGAGGAACCTCATTTGCGCATCCCCTGAGCGGAGTTTCTCCGGCAAAAATCCTTTCAACCCAGGGCAATTTCCGACACGAAATTATTATTAGCCAGTGGGAGAATGACTTGAATCTCAAAATTGAAGTCCGGGAGAGGGAAGTGACCAGAGGCGTAGCTACCGCCGTATCTGCCGTATCAATTATACGGGGGGCCCGGGCCACGGGGGCCCCCAACGTGCGTAAGCAAAACAAATCTTTACCCTTCCTAAGGGCCCCCAAACAAATTTTTATACGGGGCCCCGCCAAGGCACGCTACTCTTCTGGAAGTGACTAGAATATTGTGATAAGCCTTGAGAAAGGCAGGTTCAGTTTCTGACTGGAGCCTGGAACTCCCTGGGCGACCTGGAGCCAATCCTATTTTCTCACCCTGAGTCACCTCACAAGACTGTTGTGAGTATAAAGTAGGGAAGACAAGAGAGGCGTATAAGCTGCCTTGAGTTCACTGGAGGAAAGGCGAATTATTTTGTAAAAGAAATATCTAAATATTAAGTAACAAATCCAGGGTACAAATATTGATAACAAAGAATCAAGGAACAGGGTGTTGGAATTGACACAAAGGGCACTGTCGTTTCCACATTTTTGCGTGGCAAACACAACTACGCAAAAGTGTCTGCTATAGAAATAAAATAGACATCTTCAACAAGGTTTTAGATGAATTCCAAAGAGTTCCTCTTTTTCTTGGAAGACACGTCCAACTTGACTCTTAAGAAAGAGTACCTCCAATTCCTTTGGAAAGTGATTCTCTCCCTGATTCAAGAAAGTAAGTTTTTTTTTCTCAAGTCATTTCTATGGTCTAATTTGGGAATGCATTGCCACCTAGTGGAAACCAGAGATTGCTAAAGGAATTTGGCACCTTGGCAAGAAGCTGCTTCTTTTCATCTTGTAGAGTTCTGTTTGTAGCTGAGGAAAACTTTCCTTGCCAAGACTCAATCCTCAGCTACCATCAGCCCTCAAGATGTGCACTGGCTAGCTCCACTGATACATAAGAGGGTCTTCCATTTTCACGTGTTTGCACACTTTCAAAAAACAAACAAACATCAGAAGAGTTGATTCTTGGAAGGGCACACTGGAGTTGGGCATTCAGAGGTGAGGACATGAAGCCTTCCTGACTGCTGTATCAATGAATGTTTGGTTTAAATCTTCCTTTTCTTTTCTTTTTTTGGCTGTCTGAATCCAACCCACTCAGGGGCTGCCCTCTGGAGCAGCAGATGATATTTGTTATCAGGTGACTGATTCTTGGGTGACAAGGTATGAGAAATCTGGGGAACATAGTTAAAAGTAGAGACATCACATTGCAAACAAAATCCGTATAGTCAAAGCAATGGAATTCCTGGTGGTAATGTATGTTTGTGAGAGCTGGACCATTAGGAAAGCTGAGTGTAGAAGAATAGATGCTTTTGAGATGTGGTGTTGGAGGAGAGGTTTGAGAGTCCCCTGGACAGCGAGGAGAACAAATAGGTCAATCTTAGAAGAAATCAACCCTGACTGCTCCTTATAAAGTCAAATACTGTAGTAAAGATGAAGCTTAAGTACTTTGGACATCAAATTAGAAGAGAGAATTCACTTGAGAAAGCCTTGATGCTGGGAAAGGTGGAGGGCAAAAGAAGAAGGGGGCGACCAAGGATGAGATGGCTAGATGGTATTGCAGAGACAATGGGTACAGAACTGAGTGAGTTGAGGAAGATGGTGGAGGACAGAAGTGCCTGGCGGACAGTGGTCCATGGGGTCATCGCAAAGGGTCGGAATCGACTGCGCGACTGAACAACAATCTTCCATTTCCCAGGTTAAACATAAAGTATAGAATACTCCAGCTCACTCTGCAAGGAAAGATCCCTGTGAAGAGAAGTCCTGGATGTTGATGGTCCTCATGGCTGAAGAACCTGAGAGACTGGTGTGGCATGTCCTCGGAAGAACGGTTCCAAGGAGTTAAGAACAGGAAGACGATTGGCATGATGATAGACAATATCTGGAACAGAAATGGCACTTGAAGAAGAGACCTCTTCAGTTCCCTAAACCATTTCCTCCTCGGGCTCAGTTTCCAGATTCCTTACCATCTTTCATCTCTCTCTTCTGGACTAGTTAGTTGGGATTCCATCATCTCTTCCTTCAATGGTGGATTATTTATTTATCGTGTGATGAACTTCAGTTGTCTACATCAATGTTGATATGTATTGATGTGTATTTTAATGTAGTTTTTATTTTATTTATTTATTTAATTAATTAATGGGTTTGTGTTTTGGATGGGTGGGTTGAGGTGTGTGTGTGTGTGCGCGCACGCACGCTTATTTTTATTTTATTATTTATTTTTCTTTGGCCCTGCCCACAATGTAATGACATTGTGCCGTTGGCTCCGCCCATGGCATGACGTCAGCTCCGCCCACACTGTGATGACATCACGGTTGGGTAGTAAAATTTTTGACATCCCACCACTAACTAGAACTAAACAAGGTACAGTAAAACCCCACTTTACAGAATTAATTTGTTCCCATAGGAATCCATTGTGTGGTTTTCTATAGGGATGCATTGGAAAAACAGTTAATCCATTCCGGGGGGAAATTCCATGAGCTGGGGCATCATTTTCAATGGATTTCTTTCCATTTGGTGAGTTTTCCATTTGGAAAACCAAGCTGATCTTACTGGCAAGAAGACTTCTCATCTTCTTAGAAGTTCGGCAATTCCACTTTTCAGTTACTGCATTTTAGGACACTTTGGGACAATTGCAAGTAAATAAACAGGGACCACTTTGGTGGGAAAAGATCTTGGGAACATGAAAGGAACCTCACTCAGGCATCCCCTGAGCGGAGCAAAAATCCTTTCAACTCAGAATAATTTCCGACACAGAATTATTATATGGTTTGTCACCACTGTCTGCTTCAATTCATCAGCCTTACAGAACCAATACAATCCTCTTTCCCCCACAAAGAACCTTAGGAAGAGGTAATGGTCACCCTTGCTCGAAAGCCAGTCGTATCCAATTCTAGTGCTCATCTCTGTTTATAGCCAAAGAGCCAGTGCTGTCTGTGTCTGCAGATGTTTCCATGACTAGACAAAATGCTGTTTACCTTCCCACCCAAGTGGTCCCTGTTTGTCTACTTGCAATTTCTTGCTTTCGAACTGCTAGGTTGAAAGGAGCTGGGGCAGAGACAGGAACTCACTCCGCCATGCAGTACTCAGAAATCGAACTCCGACCTTCCAGTCTTCGAGTTCAGCATCTTAACCACTTGAGCCACTGCAGTCCTCAAAGAACCTTAAAAATGAATAATTTTTTCCCTGGAGAAATGAATAGTTTTTTTAAAAAAAGTCTTGGAAAAACTTCTTACACCATTTATCAATGCTGTAGTGGAAATACTTATTATTTGGCAATAAAATGAAATAATTTTTTTCTCTCGATTTGCTTAGGGTCAAAGAGAAGAAGAAAGCAAACAACCCAGAATCTTGACGCTTTAAAAATTGTGCCTAATCCCTTTTGAGTGGGTCGGGATTAATTAAATCTAAATTATCTGTGACATCGTGTTTATTTAGTTTACAACAGGAACTCCCAACGCTTCCCTTTGCCATGGCCAACTATTTGTCCAGAAATCTCTACAGTAAATATTTCCAACTTTGGAAGGCCAATTTTTCTTTCCCTCTTGTCTCCAGTTGACAAGGCAAGGTAGCTGTGGCATGCAGGGTTCAGAAAATGCTAGATTTCAAAAATCAAACTCACTGGCGCTGAAGATGGCACCATCAACGTGTACGGCTCTTTATTGACGCCTTCCCCTAAAAGCTTGCAATCTTCAGTAGGAAAACAGAATCACAAAATGACGGAGTGCTCAATGCCCACCTGCTCAAAGCAGAAATTCAAATTGAAGCAGAGCTAACATAAGGTTGTCCAATTATCTCTTTAATGTTTCCAGCATTGGAGCACTCATCACCTCTCGAGGCAGTGGGTTCCACCGTCGTACTACTCTAACAGTTAGGAAGTCTTTCCTGCTCTTCAGTCTATATCTGGCCTCCTGTAGTTTGAGCCTGTTATTACGCATCCTGTGCTCTGGGATGATAGAGAACAGATCCTTCCTTTCCTCTTTATGATTACCCGCATATACTCGAGTATGAAAATACTCAATCGTATAAGCCGAGGTACCTAATTGTGACCTGAAAACCCAGGAAAATAGATTGGCCCAAGTATAAGCCAAGGGTGGGAAATGCAGCAGCTGCTAGTGAGTTCCAATAATCAAATACTGTACATGAAAATAGGGTACAATTAACTAAACTGTTGGCAAATCTCCATCTGGCGCAGTCTTGGGACCCTCATGGTCACTGACCCAAGTATAAGCCGAGTCCCCTTTTTGGAGCTAAAAAAACTTGGCTTATATCCGAGTATATACGGTATCTTTCAGATATTTGAAGAGTGCTATCATCATCCTCTCCATCTCCGTTTCTCAAGTCTAAACATGTCCATTTCCTTCTATCTTTCCTCCTGGGGCAGTGATGGCCAACCTTGGCACTCCAGGTGTTCTTGGACTTCAGTTCCCAGAAGCCCTGATCTGCAGGTGTGTTGACTCAGGCTTTTGGGGATTGAGGTCCAAGAACACCTGGGATGCCAAGCTTGGCCATTGCTGTCCTAGGGCTTGGTTTCCAGCATCCTTTGATCATCCTTGTTGCTCTTCTCTAGACCTGCTCTAGTTTGTTTGCGTCGTTCTTAAAACGTGGTGCCCAGAATTGGACACAATAGAAAGAAGGAAAGGGGAATAGAGTGTGGGGTAAGCTAGGAATTAATTCAGGCAATCAAACTAGAAAGACTTTCTTAAAGACTTCATTAAAATCTGATGTGGCTATGGAAGAAGGCATCTTCTTTCTCACATGAAGGCTACACTCCACTGTGTTGCTAGGCAACTCCTGGGGACCACACATTCCACGGTTGCTAGGCAACCAACCAAGTGCTTCCCCTCCTTTGATTTTTTTTTTTGGGGGGGGGGGGAGAGAAAGTTCCTTTTCCAACTAGCATTTCCCTCTTAAGTCAATATATTACAAATGTGCAGGAGTACTCAATTAATGAACTCAATTATTTTCAATTTAATTTTTAATTCAATTCTGATTTATGTATTTTTGGGGGGTTGATTGAGTTAAAATTGTATGGGTACACTGTGCATACACCACAAATAAAACCCATTTGCGTGGATTCACAGGGGACCACAAAGAACAACAGTTACAGGTAGACAACCTGCCATCATAGAGGCCTGGTGGTGGAAGGGTTAAGTTGCTGTCCTGCAGCCAAAAGGTGGCGAGTTCGATCCTGACCAGGGATCAAGGAATCCTTCTGGGGCTTGCAAAATGAGTACCCAGCATGTAGGGGGCAAAAAATGCTAATTAACTTATGAACCGCCCAAATCATGCACTAAGCGCTATGGGGCAGGATATAGAAGCGATTGCTTTTGCTTTGCAAATCTTACAGATGGCTCCAGTGGTGTAGCGTGGGAAGCAGGGGGGCAGCCCACTCCGGGCGGCACTTTTTTGGGGGCTGGCAAAATTTCACAATTAATGGGACTTTGCTGCTGCCCCCCGACTTCCTGGTGGCCGGGCCAAGGAGGCCGATGCGGGGATGGGTGCCGGGACCCTCCGCCACCACTGGCGTCCTGGGCCCTGCCTAGATGGGGGGGCAGCGAGCCTAGAAGAGGGAGGTGAGTTTGGCCTGCGTCCCTGAATCCCGCACTACGTCACGGGATGGCTCAGCCTTCTTATCTCTTGTAGGTCTCTCAAGTGACTAATAAAACAGACTTTCTCAGTCTCTGCCAGGGCTATTTTTTGCAGAGTACAACTCCTCAAATTATCTTTGTCCGAGTGAAGCTGTTAACAGCCGCTCCAAAGACCTTAGGCTAGTTTGATACCCCAGACACAACCAAAACCAAATTAAAAACAACTAGAAAGACTAGTTGTGATTGCTTTTGCTTTGCAAATCTTACAGATGGTTCCAGTGGTGTAGCGTGGGGGCAGGGGGGCAGCAGCCCACTCCGGGCGGCACACACAATGTCATGACAAAATGAAGACCCGATTGTTACATTCCAACGGGAGCTTTCCCAGACTTATTTAGAGCAGAGTCAGCTTTATCCACCGAAGCTGACATTGGAATATAACAATCCTTAAAATGCCATTATGGTTTTGTGTGTGTGTTTGGTTTGGTTTTGCCTGGATACGCTTGGGTGAAAGTAACACAACCGCTTCGCTGGATTATTTTGAGTAAATAACCAAGTTTTAATAGCTACTAACGTCATACCAGGGGGCTTAAAAAACAATGAGTTAACAATTTTAGCCAAAGTCTGTCTTGAGCCTTCCAAGAATTCACTGCATTCCTTTGGAATTCACCGCATTTCCTTTGGGTTCCTTCCCAAGCTGAACTTCACGTACAGGCGGGGATCTGGTGTAGCTAACAAGCCACTAAAATAAATAAATCTCATGTCAGAAATTACTCTGGGCTGAAAGGATTTTTGCTGGAGAAACTCAACGCCCGAATGAGGCTCCTTTCATGTCCCCAAGATCTGCCCGTGCAGCAGTTGGGTATTGAAGCCCAACCTTCCAGTCTTCAAGCCAAGCATCTTAACCAGTGGATACTGGGATTGGCAGAGTGTCTGCCTTGGGAGATGGACGGAAGAAGCATAAGTGGGTAAAATAGAGGAACAATGTGCATTTATAACTTCTCTCCCAAAAATCACACATATTTCTAAAGGTTTCCCTTGCTCGAAAGCCAGTCGTATCCGACTCTAGGGTTCAGTGCTCATCTGTTTCAAGAGCCAGCGCTGTCTGCTTCTGCAGACATTTCCGAGGTCATGTGGCAGGCATGACTACACTGGAGCGCACAGAACGCTGTTACCTTCCCACCAAAGTGCTCCCTATTTATCTACTTGCAATTTCTTGCTTTCGAACTGCTAGGTTGGCAGGAGCTGGGACAAAGATGGGAGCTCATTCTATTTCTAGTTTGTTCAAAAACGCAAGCAACCAGGCCACCCTTTGAAAGCTAAAGGACACCAGACCAAAAGCCCATAGTTGCCTGTAACTAAGAAATATATTGTCTGTCTATCCTGCTATGATAACACTGCACAATGATTTTGCTACTGGGAATAATGCAAGTTATTTACATGATATCGAGTGTGCCGATATCCAAATCTGAACTCAGAATTGGCCTATCATTTACAGGTTTTAAAGTGTGCTATAGTTGTTCAAATGGTATTGGGTAATGTATTTTTACACGGGAACATTATAACAGTTGCAGCTACTAGGCCTGCTGCCACCTCAGCTGAATCATGTCCCCTGGTGGCATGCATGTCCCAGCAGTGGTCGGCCATGTCTGGGCAAATCAGTGAGCTGACGTCAGAAATAGGTATATAAGGCGAGATAGACCAAGGGCTTGTCTCTAGGTAGAAACCATCTTATTGGACAGTACAGCTGGGCCATAGTGTTTTGAGCTAAAGATGATTAGATGCAACTGTGTTAATAAACCGGACAATTTTTGCCACATTTGAGGCAAATGTACCTTGTGTGATCAATGCAAGAACCTAACCAAGAGGGTGAGATTTGCTAACTTAAGATCCTGATGTCCTAGTCAAAATCAGACTTCAGATTTGGAGTCAGTGCACTTGATTGGACACATGGATTAGACCAAGTACCAGACAATATTTTTTTACTCCACTGTAATAGAGTAGACCAGTGACTCAAGTCAACACCAATCATCAGGCAGTGGTTAACTAACCTGACGACCCTGAGGACTAACGGCCTTGGGTGGCAAAGTCCATAGGGAAGGGTGATGGTCCCCAAGTGGAATAAAAGGTCCCACTTGAATCCCTCTGGATGGAGGGCAGCATCTTCATCACTCCTGGCCTGGAGATGATGATGATGACTTTGTGTGCCAAAAGGGACTCAGGACCAGGAAGTGACTCATGGAACTGGATCAATGTTACTATGGGTAACTGCGATGCAGAAGGCAGATAAAAAAGGCCACGGCATTTTAGGATAGTCTTCATGACCGATCGCCGTGAAGATTGCCTATTCTGTAGTTAGATTCGGATCTAGCAGAAGAAGAAATATACTGATGGCGTAAGAGTGACAACCACAAGTAACACAGTCAGTACTTTTAAAAGATGTTAGCAACTGATTACTTTTCAAAATACTAAAACCAACTGCAGCCCTGTCCTTTCTAAGGGCTTTCTAACGACTTGCATACCAAACTTGGACAATTAAGTTTCTAAATTCTTGCTTTGGTCAACAAGAGAAGCAGCCGTTCGCTCATAAGAGAGAGTTTGAAAGCTGAGGTCATGGCTGTTCTCAAGTAAGCCCTGAAGCAACCTCGGCCCGTTTCTTTGGCAAGGTGCTAGAACTGCATAAACAGGCCCACTTGCCAGTACTTTTTAAGAGAGACATAATGCGTCCTTTCAAAGCCCGAGACCTAATCCCTCAAAGAACACAGAATCCCAGGTTTATTTTTTAAAAATTAAGAGCCCATTAACCAGCACTCGTTATTGTGGAAGGAAGCTGGAAACCATGAAAGAACGCACACACACAAAAGCTGTGTGGTCCTTACACAATAAAAGGGTTTAATGAGAAATAAGCCTTGGCCGTCAGGGCTGGAATTTGGAACTGAGGTTCTAGGCTTGTGTTTGTGGCTTTGTATTTTGCAACGGCTAAAAGGGTGGTGGGGCATGCAAACAATAAGGACAGTTTGCCCCTATGCTACTTCACAGCGGATAAATGTCCTATGGTAGTGGTCCTACGGTTCGCCATAGGATATAAATCAGTATGTGCCAACCAAGTGAGTGTGGCTCTTAATGAAACATGAAGAAATATTACCTATCTATCCATCCATTTTGATTTCCTATCTATCTTCTTAGAAACTTGTCTATCTCTTTTTAGCAACATTTATCTATCTTCTTAGAAACTTGTCTGTCAATCTATCTTCTTAGCAGTTTGTCTATCAATCTATCTGCTCGTTTGCCATCTTAGCCAACTTGTCCGTCTATGTATCTATGGAACTACCATAGTTGCAGCCTGCTTTTCATTCCTTGACATTATTGGACCAAGAGTTGATCCAACCGCTAGGCTTCGGGCTCTCCCATGCCAAGTACCTTTTGGGGAAATAAAGCAGGGGAAAAGGCATCCTTTAAAAATCACGATTATTCCAAGCAGGGCAGTCAAAAAAAAAGGCTGAGTAAGCCTCCCTCCACCCACGCGCCTCTTTCGCCAAGGGAAGGAATTGCCAGTGCCAGGGGAAGGAATTGCTGTGGTCTGGCCCTGGCTCTCTCGGGACAACCGGCTGGGTCACGTCCATGCTGCCCTGCAAGAAACCAGAGACATTTATATCTTTCCCGGATGGATGGAAAGATGAAGCATAATTATGTCTCTCCCCCCCCCCCCAGGGAACGTACACGCGTTCCAGACAAAGCTGCTGAAGCAGCAGCCACAAGCGGACGCAGCGCCATACGTGTGGGTTTATGGGAGTAAAGCGCGACGCTGCTCGCCAAATCGTACTATCAGGATGTGACCTGCGATGATGCCTCTTCTTGTTAGCAAAGCTGGTGTTGAAACCCAGAAGCTCACCTCCAGAGGTTCTACAAGAAAACTCCACCTTAAACTTCGTTGTTTTAGAAACTAATGCTACTAGTCCTGAATGCTGCATTGGATTGTCTCAGAATGTATAGTTGGCAATGCTGTGCAGGAGAAATTGGTGGAGAACATTGCTGGTGACCATGACTTCTGGGGGTTGGTGTGGTGTAATGGGTAGCGTGATGGACTGGGATTCAGAACTGGGTTCAAATTCCTGCTCAGCTGTGGAAATACACAACGCGGAGGGAACAGTACTGCAAAACTAGTAAAGGTCTCCCTGGCTCGAAAGCCAGTTGTAGCTGAATCTAGGGGTTGGTGTTCCATCTCCGCTTATAGCCAAACAGCCAGCCCTTTCGGTGTCTGCAGACATATCCGTGGCCACGTAACAGGCATGACTAAACACTGGAGCAAACGAAATGCTGTCATCTTTCCCACCAAAGCAGGACCTATTTAACGACTTGTAATCTTTTGCTTTCGAACTGCCACATTGGCAGGAGCTGGGATAGAGATGGGAGTTCGCTCAGTCGTGCAGCACTCGGGTCTCGAACGGGTGACCTTCCAACCATCCAGTCGTCAAGTTCAGCGTCTTAACCTCTAAGCCATCACAGTCACCATTGTAAAACTAATCCTTTATATATCTCGAAACACCTACTACAGTCACCAGACGTTGACTAGGATTTGAGACTACCGAACAAACAAGAAAAATCTTCAGGGTTCTCCAGAGGGTAAAAGCTCCAGTTTGTGGCTACCGAAAATCAGTCTAAAATATGCATCATCATCATCCTCACTTACCTATCTGAAGGAGGGAACCAGTGAAGCAAGTTGTATATATGAGACAATGTGCATATAACTCTCCCTGTGTATACATGTACAGTGGTACCTCGCTTAAAGAGCATAATGCGTTCCACAGGATTGCTCTTTAAGCGAGTTTGCTCTTTAAGCAAAACACCCTTGGAAGTGACCGATTGTGGGGGGGATTGCAAACCCCAATTTATTTATTAAGCAAGTTTTTGGTTGGTTTTATTTGTTAAGCAAAGTGAACATTCAGAGAAAATCCTGCTCTTTAAGCGAATTACTCTTTAAGCGAGACGCTCTTTATGCGAGGTTTGATTGTACTGGTGTTATATGAACTCATATTTTGGACGATGAACTTCGAAACAAAAGCAAACCACACATTTTATCAATGATTTTAAAAATGTTTACTCGGGCTTCCCGTAGCCTTGAAGACAACCATGTCAATTTATTCTCAAAGGAGGTCTTATTTTTTTCCGGTTAGAAAACGAAGATGGAGAAAATCTCACTCAAATATACAATTTCCAGCATTTATGCTGCGCTTGGCAGGTTGCTTCTCTCCTCCTCTTCCAAATACAAATCTTAAACGGATCACAACAAGAAAGCCGCGAGTTTGGAAAAAAAACAATAAATAGCAAAATTAGGGGCTATCATTTGTTGCCACCTTCAAGAGGAACATTTTAAGGCCTCAAAAACGACAAGACGGAAGCGAGAGGGTTTTCCCACAAAAGAGCACTTTTTATGAACGTCAGAAGAGGAAAGCGGCATCCACTGATTGAGGTGAGAACTGAAGCCGTGGTTCCTCTCACTGGAAGTAAAACACGCCCGTACATGTGCAGAACGCTGCCGTAAACGCACGCTGTCATAAACGCGGGTGCATTTAGGACAGCATTCTGCAAATGCTTGGGCGCGTTTTCCTTCTGGGAGTGGCACAGGCCGGATGAATTGGCGTTGGGGGACTGGATCTGGCCCACGGGCTGTAGTTTGGCCACCCCCGCCTTAACCCATAGTCTTAACCAGGGAGGTGAATCTTTCAGTTCCTCATTCTATGTGGAAAATGGGGAGGGGGAAAAATCCCTTTATATCTCCAGAACGAGCTTTCTGGACAAGAATCCCTCTCCCTCTGAGAAATACCACCTGAAATCTGGTGGAGTTTCTCCAGAAGTTTGTGGCCGTCCTTTCTGGAAGGACCAGCCAGCTTTGCAAGACTAAGACCATTTCTGCGCAGAACGACATCTTAAGCTAGGCAAGATGTACTTGGGAAGAACAGAAGAAGCACCCAATTTCCCCACCATTATTGGCAGCTCACCCACCCACCCGCCGTAGAAAAATATCTCTCCACTACAAAACTCGTCCTTTGGAAGGCATTCATGGCCAAAATGCCTCATCAAAGGACCCTGCTCTGTGCAGGATTTGACCGTTTTCGGAGCAGAACAAGAAAAATGAATGAAGAAGTGGGAATACGACCAGAACACATACACACACACATACACCCAGGAAACTGGGAAATCTCGCTGGAGGAAATGAAGATTTTACCTGGAACGTCATCCCAGTGAGACTCACAAGACATAATTTTGAAGTACTCATGTCCAACCCTTCATCGCAACTGGAGAAGACGCAGTTCATCAGCACTGGTTTCTTAACTCCCCAGGTTCCCATTGATTGAATGAGACTAATTTATTCAGGAAGAACCACTGGAGTTGAGCTCAAAAGTTCCTTCCTTGGGGAGGTCACATTTCTGTCATGGGCCGCACATGTGGCAAATACCAAGGGGTGAAGATCCACCGTTGGGTTGATCAACCTCCTCTCACACACACAACCTTTCTACCCCACTTCGTTCTCTGAGCCTTGTTCAACAATTGTGATTCCCCTCATCAGAGTTTGGCAACGTTGGCTTTTCAACTGTGGCTCTTCCGTGTGCTAGCTGGAAGATTTGGGTAGTGAATTTTTCAAAAATGTAACTTCCCCAAACTTGGATTCCTGTTCTACCCCTTGAGTTGTGTGTGCCTTGATCTGTTTCGCCCTTCTAGGCAAAAATAAGCTGGTTATGATTAGCAAAAAGTTGCTCAAAAACCAGGGTTCAGTGCTCATCTCCGTCCATAGCCAAAGAGCCAGTGCTGTCTGCGTTTACAGATGTTTCCACAGACACGTGGCAGGCAGGACTAGACCCCGGAGAGCGCGGGACACTGTTACCTTTCCCACCGAAGTGGTGCCTATTTATCTACTCGCAATTTCCCTGCTTTCGAGCTGCTAAGTTGGCAAGCGCCGAGACAGAGACGGAAGCTCACTCCATCGTGCAGGAGGTCGGTCTTGAAACCGCCAGCCTTCCAGTCGTCAAGTACAGCATCTTAACCACTAAGTCATTGCAGTCCCCTTGGTATGATTAACCAAGCGTAATTAACCTAAGAATCAAGCATGAAAAACCACATCCACTTAAAGGTCAATTTACGTTATTTCGCCATTGAAATTCATATCAGCCCATTTAATTATTATTATTTGAAAAAGACAATGCCCCCACCCCCCCACCCCAAATTAAACAAATCTCTTTCGCTATCAGTCATGGGAACCTCCCCCAATAAAAAGACTCTTCTCAAAATCCCTTTGTCACGCCAGTAAAGTTGAAAGAAGAAGAAAACCATCCGGGCTCAGCTCAGAACGCTAAATTAAAAGCAACTTGGGGAGATCTATAGGGAATAAATCCTTTTGACTGATCACTGAGGCTTCAGCTGCATCGCCACCAACTCCGTGCATAACAATGCCAAAAAAAAATATTTAAAAAGAAGTGAAAAAGGACATTCCTCAGAACTGAGGTAGTTTTGTTAAGTGATCAGCACATTTTATAAACCAAACATAGTTATCTCTATTTCCCACCCACCCCTGTATGTAGATTTATTAACCTCCCTCCTCCGCTTTTTTTTAAAATGAAGGTTTTTATGCTTTTATGTCTGGTGGTTTTCTACATGAATACCATCAAGCCAGAATTCAACCTTAGTTTAGTTAACATGGCATTTTTAATAAATAACTGGCAACGTCTAGGTCTACTAGTCTTTAGGGGCCGATTTACTGACAAGACTATCTCATCTTTATATAAAGCTTATTTCTACGTGAATTTGGTCTTGGGAATGGAATTCCTAACCCTGAGCTACCAAGCGATAGGAAAAGGGAAATAAAATAAAATAAAAACGCACTGGTCTTTACAACGCAATTACCGTCTCTTTTACACTCGAAATCCATTGTTTCTGGAACCAGGGAAGAAAACGCCCGGCTGGATACCAAAGACTGTTTAAAACAGAGAGGAAGGTCTGAAATAGTTTTTAGTCTTTCTGCAGACTTCACATTGTGTCAGTCCTTTAAAGCCAACTTAACTCTGGTTTGAGAGGAATAATAATAATACAATATATATATATATATAAATTTACAATAATTCAAGAGCTGCCACTAAACCGTGACACAACTCCAGTTGAAGGGGCGTCTGGGTGGGAACTCACCAATTCTGCCCCCTTTGGATCACCTTCCCTCGGAGCAAAATCTTTCAAGTCCATGCCTATCCCCCCCCCCCACATCTGTTTCTGAAACAGAGGGTCAAATTAGACATTAAAGGGGAACACGTTCTGTCCACAAGTAACCCGCTTCCCCTCATGCAAAGGGACTTCATCGGAGATGCTGGCCTCAGTAACAAGACTTGCAAATTAAGCATGTTTAATCTAGCTACCAATGATCAGTCGCAAGACCCACTAAATGCAAGCGAGAGGTGAGGAAAATCACACCTCAGCGAAGGAAAAGTAAAATAGTATGGCAGACATATTAGCTGAAAACCAGTTGCAACTGGGATTTTTGTTCTTCAGTCGCACAGTCGATTCCGACCCTTTGCGATGACCCCATGGACCACCGTCCGCCAGGCACTTCTGTCCTCCACCCTCCACCTCAACTCGCTCAACTCTGTGCCCATTGTGTCTTCAATACCATCTAGCCATCTCATTTTTGGCCGCCCCCTTCTCCTTTTGCCCTTCACCCTTCCCAGCATCAAGGCTGAATCAATGGGACTCACCGAAGAGTTGACTTTACCAAACCCCCTCCCCCAAGTAATTCAATGGGCCTACTCTAGTCACAGCTGACGACTGGACGTTTGTCATGTGTAACGGGACACCTAAAGACAGGGAACTGACTTTGTATTTAGGTGGGAAAATTCCCGACATAGAATTCCCTTTGGAGAACAGGTTGTAGACAGGTAATCCCAGTTACACCGAGTCAACAGAAAATGTAACGCTTTGAACAATTCCCAATAATCAGTCCGCAAGCTGTATGGAAAAAAATTTCCCTGAATCAAAAAGATGGGACTGGAACGTTTTCATAGAGGAGGCAATTAATGCTTGCCATAACGAGAAACACAACACATTCAGCTAACCTGGTATACGTCCTGTTGTAAAAATGAGACACAGACACACACACCAAATAAAATTGGCTCCACTTTTCTTCTTGATAAGGCATCTAAAGTAATGGATATGGGTGGGAAACTCGAGTTACACAAAGCAACTCCTGTTGAATTTCTGGACAATTTCTCTAGCAGTGAGATACGGATAAATTAAAACAAACTCCCTTCTGTTTCTGTACAGGTCACTTGGTCATTTTCAAAAGTCGTCGTCACCCTTTGCTACATTTCATGGGAGAAAAGTGTTTGCCTAGGAGGAAACAGGATAAAATAAAATCAAAGGGGAGTCTCGGAAGGCACAGGGGAGGTGGAAATCGATTTGTTAAAAAACCCATCGCAAGAACACAATGAACTACAGGCCTGTATATATACACTTAACGTCCACATATTATTATTTTTTTGGTGATTTTTCCCAGTCAACAGGTCCGATGAACTGGTCCAAACTCTTGTGCTTCCCCCCACCCCACCCCAGTTTCTCCAAAACGAAGTTTTCTCGTTAAAACCAACGGCAACATCGTAAAAACTGTGCACTGGCCCCCCCATACCCCGTTAACTTACAAAAGAGGCAACCGCGCCGAATGTCACCCAGATGGTATAAAAGTGAAACCCGGTGCCTTTGAACTAATTTTTTTTTTTTTTAAGAAAATAAGAATTACTCCCCGCTCGCCCGCCTCCAAGTTTCCAAATTCTTCATTAAAAAAATGTGCCACAGTTATCTCCACTGTCTTTGCCCGGCCACGAAAAAAGCGATGCTAAACAGCACAGCTGCTTTCGAGAGGTCCACACGGTAGGCTGAACTGTTGAGTTTTTTGTCCAGTTTGTTGACGTTCTGCGTTATTTCCGTCGCGTTGAACACGAACTCTTGGGAACACTGAGGCGGTTCGCAGCCGCTCCCGCTGCCTTCGCCGCTGCTTTCGTCACCTGCGGGGACGGACGGAGAATCCCGTTTTATACGCCACAAGGTTGAGGGTGCCACGGACTCAGAAAGGAGCGCCAGCCCCTTCAAATTTCCACGGTAATAATAATCACACTTTCACGCCAGAAGTTATTCTGGGTCGAAAGGATTTTTGCAGGAGAAACGCAGCTCAGGGGACGCCCAAATGAGGCTCCTTTCACGTCCACAAGAGCTGGGACAGGGACGGGCCCTCAACCTCTCATGCGGTACCCTGGGTCTCGAACTGCCGACGTGCCAGCCTTTCGGCTAACAAGGCGAGCTTCTTAACCACCGAGCCACCGGTTTCGGTCCATTTTGCAGAATCGAAGCCGTGTTCAGGCCAGATCAGAGAGGTAACCACGCCAAACCACCAGCCTTTGGTAGCTAAACAGTGCAAAAGAGACTTAACTACATGCACGGTGGAATGCGAGCTTTCGTAGATCAAGTCCGCTTCGTCAGACATAAGGAGGAGGTACACAACGGTTGGCTAGCACAACAGATAAGCTTACAAATCAGTGTAGCTTTTTACAACTGATTAATACCCTTCTTCAGCTTAGTTGTGAAGCTTCGCCCTTTTGAAATGCATATACTTAGTAGATGGATGCAAGACAAACATTGTGGCATTACACGTTTGCTAATGAGTAATTTGCAATTGACAAGAAGCTTCACAACTAATCTGACATACTGTAGATTACCAATAAACCCCACATCGATCTGTATACTTATTTGCTATGTTAAACCATGGTTCCCCACCTTTTCAAGCCAGGGTCCGGGTCACGCTCTCCCAGTCAGCTTTGAGGGCCGGATGGCCATTTTGCCCTGTCTGCATGATGGAGGTAGCCATTTTGTCCCAACAGCTTCAAAAGGGGGTGGTGGCCATTTTGTTACTCAAATGCCCTGGGGGGGGTTTGGTGGCCATATGAAGTGGCACTGCGGGCTGGATCCGGCCCACTTGCCTTAGGTTGGGAACCCCCTGTGTTAAACATTCTGTACCTCTGTACTTGATGTGTATAAATTGATGCCCATGAAGCCTCACTCCTATGTCTGATGAGGTGGACTTTGTCCACAAGAGCTAACATTAAAATACAACAGTTAAGTCTTTAAAGTGCCACAATGTGTTTTGTTTTGGTTTGTTTACTCTCGGATACTCTTGACTCCATCTTATGTTCAATCTACCAGTCCCTTCCCAGGTAATGGAGATTTAGTCAATAGCAAAGGATACACCAGGGAGTAGAAACACAGAACAATCTGCAACTCCACATTACATTTTTGAGTCTCTCTCTTGCAGCTCCGGAAGATCAGCAACCTCAGCGTTACTTTATACACGTGGTTGGAGAAATTATTATTATTATTGGGTTGGGTTTCTAGGATTTCTAAACTGTGCATAAAGTTAACCCTTTTTGCACTGCTTTAGTTCCAAAGGCTGGTGGTGGAAAAAAGCCATTGCATGTTCCTCTCCCTAGCCCAGGAGTGCCCAAACTACAGCACATGGGCAGGAGCCGGCCCCCGGTGCCAATTCACTCGGCCCGTACCACCCTTGTCGCTCCTGGAAGCGGAAGTAAAACACACCCATACGGGCAAGTTTTACTTCCTCTTTTGGGAGTGATGAGGGCGGTACAGGACAGATGAACTGGTGTCGGGCGGCTGGATCCGGTCCATAGGTCATAGTTTGGGCACCTGTGGTTTAAGCAGAGAAAATGGCAGCTTAAAATCTATCTCATCCTGTTGCAAAACAGATTGTAAGGTGTGTTTTACTTCTGCTTCTGGTGGGAGGAACCACATGACTGGCCCACTGAACCATGTGACCGGCCCACGGCCCGAAAAGTTTGGGCACCCCACCCTAACCGAACAAATATTGATGTCCAAGACTGTTTAGATTAGGAAGACCAAACAGGAGATGGACAAACTCCATGAGGGACGCCACAGGCTTAGACTCTTGAGGTCCTTCCAACATCTGGTCAGGCATCTAGGGAAGCCCAGGGCTTTTGTTTTTCAGAAATGAGTCAATGACAAATCCTTGCCAGGCGCCGAAATCAACTAAACTTAAATTCACACAACTCTCTCATGTTAAACGAGGAATACTCAGTTCACACTTACTTATATCGATAAAGTCAACGTCATTCCCATTGTAGGCGTTCTTCATCTTATTGGTCATCACCCGAAGAGCGACGATCTGCCGGCGAATCACCAAGTCCAGTTTCGCGGCATCAACTTTCACTTCTGGGTTGTTTGCCTGGTTAGCGAGGCCATTTCCCGTCACGGCAAAGACATACCTAGGACAAGAAAAGCCATTATTTAATCAAGAATCAGGTAACCCATAGCTATTCATTGAAAGCAGATGGGGAATACTGTGTGCCATTTACATTCGGAGACCACCGAATGTAAAACACTCAATGGAGGAAGCCACGGACTTGAGCTTGCAAGAACTCAGAAGGTCTCTTACTTCATTTACTGTTTCCTTCCCTTCTTGCTGCTATAAGGAGGGGGAGCAGGAAAAATAGCTTGTCGCGTCTGGAATCAGTAAACCAGGGTTGGCCAACCTTGGCGCTCCAGGTGTTCTTGGGCTTCAATTACCAGAAGCTCAAGTCAGCACTCCTGCTGATCAGGGCTTCTGGGAATTGAAGTCCAAGAACAGCTGGAGCAACAAGGCTGACCACCCCTGTTGTAAAGAAACTGATTTCTCATCAAGCTAGTTTCTGCCAGATGTTGCCAATGGTCAAGAAAGGAACAACACGGCTAGCAGACTGGCTAAACTATGCAAGCCAATTCCAAAACCCATAGAAAAGTACAACTGGTTCCAGATGTTGGGGAGCAATGCCAACAGTGAAACACAATTCAGAAAAGCTAATGGACCATTTGAAACGAGAATTGTTGACTTCTTCCAAACCTGCTTTTATCGCTTCCGTTCCAACACTCTTCTTCACTGGAGCTTCCAGTGGCCATCTTCTCGTTGCTGCAGATGTTACTGGGAAGGGAAGACCAAAACTTCCTGGCTTGCTTCAATTTTTCTTTCACATCTGTCACCTGAGGGTTAAAAATAAGAGAAAACAGCACAATCAAAGTGGTTCTTTTCTCATTCAGCATTCTCCTGTTTTTTTCCTCCAACAAGGTTGTTTGAGCTGAAGACAAGGCTATCAAACTCAGAACTATTTACACTAGCAGGATGTGGCCAACCTTGGTTCTCCAGATGTTCTTGGACTTCAATTCCCAGAAGCTCTAATCAGCAGGTGTGCTGACTTGGGCTTCTGGTAATTGAAGTCCAAGAAAACCTGGAACACCACATTTGAGGACCTATGAACTAGAGCAGAGATGACCAACCTCGGTGCTCAAAATGTTCTTGGGCTTCAATTCCCAGAAGCCCTGATCAGCAGGTATGCTTACTTGGGCTCTTGGGAACTGAAGTTCAATAATACCTAAGGAGCCAAGTTTGAGGACCTATGAACTAGACCAGAGATGACCAACCTTGGTTATCCAGATGTTCTTAGACTTCAATTCCCAGAAGATCTGATTAGCAGGAGTGATGACTTGGGCTTCTGGTAACTGAAGTCCAAGAACATCTAAAGAGCCAAGTTTGAGGACCTATGAACTAGATCAGAGATGACCAACCTCAGTGCTCAAAATGTTCTTGGGCTTCAATTCCCAGAAGCTCTAATCAGCAGGTGTGCTGACTTGGGCTTTTGGTAACTGAAGTCCAAGAAGACCTAAAGAGCCAAGCTTGAAGACCTATGAACTAGACCAGAGATGACCAACCTTGGTTCTCCAGATGTTCTTGGATCTCAATTCCCAGAAGCTCTGATTAGCAGGGGTGCTGACTTGGGCTTCTGGTAACTGAAGTCCAAGAACATCTGAAGAGCCAAGTTTGGGGACCTATGAACTAGATCAGAGATGACCAACCTCATTGCTCAAAATGTTCTTGGGCTTCAATTCCCAGAAGCCCTGATCAGCAGAGGTATGCTAACTTGGGCTCTTGGGAATTGAAGTCCAAGAACACCTAAACAGCCAAATTTGAGGACCTATGAACTAGACCAGAGATGACCAACCATGCTTCTCCAGATGTTCTTAGACGTCAATTCCCAGAAGATCTGATTAGCAAGAGTGATGACTTGGGCTTCTGGTAACTGAAGTCCAAGAACATCTGAAGAGCCAAGTTTGAGGACCTATGAACTAGACCAGAGATGACCAACCTTGGTGCTCAAAATGTTCTTTGGCTTCAATTCCCAGAAGCCCTGATCAGCAGGTATGCTAACTTGGGCTCCTGTAACTGAAGTCCAAGAACACCTGGAGTGCCAAGGTTGGTCACCCAGATAAGGACACTCAAATATTCCAGGTAGGACTTTTCTCCTTCCTTGCTACCTCTCAAAATTTGTTAAGGTTGTTATTAAAAACTGACTTTTGTTTTTGAAGTTGTCTTGTTCTTGTTTCCCCCCAAACCGAAGCAGAACAGGCAGATCAAACCGATTCAAAGCTGGTTTGAAATAATGATTTTCAAAAGAGTGAACAATTTTTAAAAGCAGATTTGAAGCCTCCGTGAAAAGCCAGTTTCAAAACCGATTCCCTGGAACAAATTATTAGGACCAGTTCGAAGGTCTTTTAAATGAATAGAGTTTGCCTCCGCACCCTGAACTCAAAAAGTATGAAGTCAACCTAATTTAAGTAAGAACCCTGGCGCCGCAGTGGTTAAACTCCTCACTACAGCCAAAACATCATGAGTTCGATCCTGACCAGGGCTGACCCAGCCTTTCAGCCTTCTAAGGTCAGTGAAACGAGTCCCCAGTTTGTTATGGGCAAAATACTAATTACCCTGTTAACTGCCCAGAGAGTGCACTAAGTAATATGGGGTGGTATAGAAGTGTAATTCCTATTGCTATTTTCCTAGCGAGGTCCATAAATGGAGGCACTAGTGAAGAGTTGCTGGTGAGATTTATTATTATTATTTATTTATTTATTTGCATTTAATATCCCGCCCCAATCGGGCGGACCCGACTCTGGGCGGCTTACAGCATAGCTCATAATATATATGGCCTTAAAATTCATAAAATTCATAAGAATTCATAAAAAATTTAAAACGTTAAACAGTAAAAACGGATAGAAACCCATAATAACAGCTACCAGATGGGGGCGGATGGCTGCTCTTAAATTAGCCATCCCGTATGGGAACCTGCATTGCTATGTCCCCACACTTGACCCGCCAGCCATGTCTTCAGGCCCTTTCGAAAGGGCAGAAGCTCCGTCTGCAGGCGCAGCTCTGTCGGAAGGAGGTTCCAAAGGGCCGGGGCGAACACAGAGAAGGCTCTCTTCCTGGTGCTCGTGAGGCGAGCCTCCCTGGCCGATGGAGTAACAAGAGAGCCCCTCCGGTCCGCCCTGGTGGGACGGGCAGACATTCTTAGGGTGACGCGGTCTCTTAGGCCAAAACCAGAATTAAACCAATGCAGCCATTTATTTGACGCATGACGCTTGTATCTTCTGGAGCCCTTAGGAAACCACTGCACCAAAGAGTCCTGGTTGGGGAACAGAAAGGTTCAAGTGGACTTTGGGTCTTCGCACACTCACCAGACGATCTAAACTTGTTCCAGCCGCTGTCGTAGGCCGCTCCTCCGGGTTCGAGGGTCTGAAACGGACACTGAAGCTACTTTCCGAAGCTGAGCGAGCTGTCCGGCTTTGGGCTAGCATCTTGGGTTGCCCACATCCTTGGAAAACCTAAAAACAGATCAGCTGTAGAAACTAGACTGCCCATGATTTGTCTCAACTGCAAGCCGATATACCAATAGCAACTTGTAAAATAGCAAAAGTAACTTGTTACATGTAATTGCTTACTTCCCCCCCCCCCTGCAAGGAGGTAAAGGTAAAGGTGGCCCTTGCTCAAAAACCATTCATTCATTTTATAGTAAAGGTCTCCCTTGCTCGAAAGCCAGTCGTATCCGACTCTAGGGTTCAGTGCTCATCTCCATTTACAACCAAAAAGTCAGTGCTGTCTGTGTCTGCAGACATTTCCGTGGTCATGTGGCAGGCATAACTAGACACCAGAACACATGGAACACTGTTACCTCTCCCACCGAAGCAGTACCTATTTATCGAGTTGCAATTTCTTGCTCTCGAAGTGCTAGGTTGGCAGGAGCTGGGACAGAGACGAGAGCTCCCTCCATCATGCAGCACTTGGGTTATGAACTGCCGACCTTCCAGTCATCACGTTCAGCATGTTAACCACTAAGCCACTGTAAATGTATTTCAGGGGGCTTTATTGAATATTTTTATTGAACCCACATATATTTTCCTTGAGGAAATTTTTAAAAAAGTTGGGGCTGACAGTATCAGCGATACCTGGAACTGTATCTATAAATGATTGTGATTTTCAAAAGCTGAACTGAATAATGCTGGACGTGCGCGGTTGTTTGGCCAACCAGGGAGAACTTGAGATGGAATAGAATAACTTCATAGATGAAGGCTATATGTATTGTTAGGCTGTATGTATTGGTCAGGGAACAGATGTCGTCCTAGTCACCAGAATAAGTTTTAAGGTGAAAAGATTGATATCCCATAATACCCTAACCTTCAAGGGGTAGACAACAGTCTTGTTCAGGCAACCCAACAAGCTGGGATCCTACTGAATAACAATTCTGGCATGTGAAAGAGCTAGCATGAAAAATTACACATTACATGTCTTTCAGCATGCCAGGGAAATTGCATGTTCTGCTAAAGAGGCCTGCAGAGGACGGATGGAACAGAGCTAGAATTTTTCTCTGCCAGCCCAATGTATTTCCTTTCTCCCCTCTCTCATACCTTCTGGGACACTTGCATGCTGTTATCCTGCATGTTCATGATGGCGTCCGAGATCTTGACGTCAATGGGATCCATGACAGATTCAATGTTGAAAGGACCCTCCAGTCTCTCGGCTACCATCAACATGGAGTCTAAACATGGGGAAACAAGAGGGGAGTAACAAGGGGTTGAGCAAAAAAAAAATCCAGCCAAATGCTTAAAGCTTAGGGTTGCCATAATTCTTTCCCAACAAACCGGGACAGCCACGTGACGTCATTGCATTCTTCAAACCGTGCATGCGTTGGATGGGGCTGTCGAGGAGACCTACTGGAGCTCCTTTGTCCTCCTCTCCCCCCATGCACCCCTATTTTTCCACATTCTCTTTTCAGGGACTTTCCATTTATCCCATTGCCAAGCTACCTGTCAGCTGGGAGGTGGGTTCAATGAAGCCCCTAGTGCTGCCACTGGGGACCTTTGCTTAAGGATGATTAGGCCAAACTGATCAACCCAATCTCCTTCTTCTTCAGCCAGCAAGCTGCTGTGGCTGCCGCTACAGATGCTGACTGGTGCTTAAGTAGAGGCACCGCTCTAAAGTAGCAAGAAAAAGGTAAGAATGCCCCTTGGTTTGAAACCTTGCAAATCCAGGACCTTTCAATGGTTTTTACAGAACCGGCCAGGACAGTGAAAATCCGGGACATATGGCAACCCTATTAAAGCTCTTGCTGCCCATAACATGGGAGGGGTTCATCAACCCAGTGTGTTGGGGGCAAAATACTAATTCAATAAAAAGTATAATTGCTGTTGCTATAGTTTGCCCCCAACATGCTGGTATTCATTTTGCCAATCTCAGAAGGATGGTAGGTGGGAGTCATCCTTGAGCCCGTTGGGGAGCGAACTCAGATTATGAACAGAGTTTTGGAAGCAGTATGACAGCTCACGCACCGCACCACAAAGACTCCATTTTCGAGAACAAATGCTTCACTGAGATAAGCCTTATGTTCCTCACAGAAGTGGTCAATAATCCACCTCATGCCGGTCCCAATTATATAGGCACAGACCTAAACCGGAGACAAAGCCTTAGTCAATCTAGACCACTATTGTCAACACTGAAATAGTAATCTCCCTCCAGGCTACGAGGCATCTTAGCTCTTCTTGGAGACATTTGGACTGTACCAGGAATCTTTTGTACACAAAAAATCTCCAAGTCATGAATCATCTTTATAAGGAAGAGACAAACAACTATTTGGTAATTGCCTACTAAATTGGAACTGACTTAGTAAAGGTAACGGTAATCTCCCTTGCTTGAGGTGGGAAAGGTGGTCGTCTCCATCTAGGGAGGAAGGTGGTCGTCTCCATTTACAGCCAAAGAGGCAGTGTGGGCCACGTCCACACAGGCGAAACAAGTTGACACCACTGTTTATGGAGCGATGCGTATAGTGACAGGATGTCTCAAATCTAAACCAGTTGAGAAAATATAACCTCTGGTTGGTATCGCTCCACCTAAGATCAGAAGAGAAGTAGCAGCGGACGCTGAGAGAACTAAGCAAGAGAAGGACCCTCGGCATCTTCTTAATGGAGATGAGCCTCAAGTCCACTGACTCAGATCCAGGAAGAGCTTTATGGCAAGAACAAACATTCTTGAGGGTACAGAAGAGCAAAATCAAATTAGAAGATGGAGGAAGGAGCTCACTAGACAAGGAACAACTTTAGAGGAGGATATGGCTGAGGGACTCGATTTCCCCTACGTCACTTGGAGGACCCTGAATCAGCTGAGGGTTGCTAGACCAACAGATTTAATTGGGGCTGCTAGCGGACAACACGTGGTGTGAATGTGGATACAGAATCCGGCCCATTTACTGGTCTGCCGATGACTGCTTGAAACATGGTGCTATTGAGGACTTGAGTTTGGCCAACGACAAAGCCAAGAAAGTGTCTTCATTTTGGCAGTCCACAGGCGTGACCTGGACACGAAAGGAGACTAAAATGGGACTAACGAAATCCACTGGGGAGGAGTCGCCTACAGGAAAGATCCCTGCTGGTATTTCAAAGGGCAAGTTGCAACCGTGAGAGGGAAATGGAAGGTCCGCCCTTTGCTGAACGAAACCATATCTGAGACGACTGCTTTCCGTCACCCCCTTCTCTCAAGGAAATTTTCCTCTTGAGCTATTGTAAGCGATGCAGAACCATCTACAATTAGCAGATTGTCTCTTTCTGTTTCGGCTCCTCTGGCATCCTGCCTTCTCTTCTTCTGTAGCCTTCTCCCCCTTCTCCCACCCGTTCAGTTTCTGTTGGGACTCTTTTCAAATCCTAGCCTCTTCTGCTTTGCAAGTCCTGGATGAATCAGCTTAGTGTGTGTTCTCCTCCTGCCTCTAATGAAATTGGGTTTCCAAGGGCTCCGTCCAAAGACCGGCACAAGGGAAACCTCTGTATCAAGGCTAGCGGGACGGAGAGGGGAGGGCAGTGAACCAGACCAGGCAACCTTCTGGAAGATCAGTTACAGCCGTGGCTGAGACCAGTCCAGCAAAGACATGTGTATTTAGAAGAGTTAATCGCTTTCCCGAAAGGGTTGCTGTTGTTCCCAACGTGCCTGGTCACCTGGAGGCCGCCTCCGACCCACCATAGGCGAGGAGCAAAGGAGAAGCTTACGTTGAACTATCAAGTATAGTCTACAAAGGTCATGGATTCTCTCCAACTATCTTGGAGATTGTACTTCTGAGTAAATGTCAGAGAAATTGACATTTCCAAAGCCGCTTCCAGGAGGGATTCCAGGGCAACCCCCTGCTCCACCAAGATGGGTAAAGGTCTCCCTTGCTTGAAAGCCAGTCGTATCCGACTCTAGGGTTCAGTGCTCATCTCTGATTATCGCCAAAGAGCCAGCGTTGTCCGTGTCTGCAGACGTTTACATGGACATCTGGCAGGCATAGATCGACACCGAACACGGTTTATTGTCCCACCGAAGCGGGACCTCTTTATCTACTTGCAAATTCTTGCTTTCCAACTGCTAGGTTGGCAGGAGCTGGGACAGAGGACAAAGGCTCACTCAGGTCTCAAGCTGTTGACCTGCCGACCTTCCAGTCAACGTCTGAACCACTTGAGCCACCACAGTATGTTTACTTTACATTAAAATAAACATTTATTATAGATTTTTTAAAATATGGTTCAAAAATGTAACTTCTCCAAGGGCCGCCCATTAACTGGCAATGGAGCCATGGAACCCAGGCAGATGAATAAGCTTGGTTGTCATAGATCAGGGGGTTCCCAACGTTTTCAAGCCGGGGGCCAGGTCCCGCTTTCTCAGTCAGCTTTGAGGGCCGGACGGCCATTGTGCCCTGTCTGCACGATGGGGTGGGTGGGGTGGCCATTTTGTCCCAACAGCTTCAAGGGGGTGGTGGCCATTTTGTTTCCTCAAATGCCCTTGGAGGGGTGAGGCTCACATGAAATTGTGCTTTGGGCCAGATCTGGCCCACAGGCCTTTGGTTGGAAACCCCTCTCATAGATCTTCCTCTGCCGGAAATCCTAGTTTTCTGCGAAGGCCAGGAATTACCCATTAGAAATCTTCCAGCCTCTCATTGAGTTATCCATCACAATACCAGTGGAGACAAGGGTTGGTGGGGAAGATGGGGGAAGAGAATAAAATTCTGGCAAATGCATCTTCCAGAGCCTTTTAAAAATGAAGACTCAGCATGCTACCCTAAATGTACAAGCCAACTCCGTTTTTAATTTAAACTACTGTATATACTCGAATATAAGCCGACCCGAATATAAGCACGAGGTACCTAATTTTGACCTGAAAACCCATGAAAATAGATTGACCTGAGTATAAGATGAGGGTGGGAAATGCAGCAGCTGCTAGTGAGTTTCAATAATGAAAATACAGGAAAATATGGTAAAATTAATTAAACTGTGGGGACATCTCAATCCGGCACAGTCTTGGGACCCTCATGGTCTTTGAGCCGAGTACAAGCCGTGTCCCCTTTTGGGGGCTAAAATTCTCGGCTTAAACTCGAGTATATATGGTACCTTTTTCAGTTTCTGAACTGTTTGCTTTTCCCCCACGAAGCTTTCATTTTATTTTTTGCAGTCTGCATGACTGTCAGATGAGCAATCCTTTTTAAATGAATGAATGAATGAATGAATGCAACAGGAAAAACCAAATCAACACAGGTCAGTCCTACAATGGGCATCTTTGTCTTCTTCTTTAACCCCCCCCCCAAAAAAAAAAAAAGAAGAAGGGAGGGGTGACTTTTCCTTCGACTTGATTCCGTGCAGATCCAAACTCAGCCACTCACCTATGAAGTTATTCCATTCCGTGTCGAGTTCTCCCTGGTTGGCCAGGCAGCCACGCATGACGTTGAAACAGTAATTGTAGCATGGCTTGGCGGCCACCAAACCTCGGCAGTGCGGACAGTACATCATCTTCAGCAGGGCACGGGCCCCTTCTGGTGTAGGGTTGACCTTTGAGAAAAACCAAAACCAATCAATCAATCAATAGAACAGAAAAGGGGATAACCTGAGACAGAACAGAGACAGAAGAGGCAGAAATTCCTATTATGGTGTTGTTGTTGGGGACTGCGGTGGCTTAGTCTTTTATTTATTTATTTATTTAAATTTGTTTATTGCCCTCCTCCCAAAAGGGACCCAGGGCGATTTACAGCAATTATAAAACCAATTAAAAGAATTAAAAAACTTAGTATTAAAAGCTAGAAATTGTAACATACTGGGGTCAAACCAACCAATTGGCCGGGGAAATTGAACCATCCACTCCCAAGACCAAACCTCGTTAAGACGCTGAACTTGACAACTGGGAGGTTGGCAGGTCAGCAGTTCGAGACCAGAGTACTGCATAACGGAGTGAGCTCCCGTCTATGTCCCAGCTCCTGCCAACCTAGCAGTTCGAAAGCAAGAAATTGGAAGTACATAAATGGGGACCACTTTGTTGGGAATGGTAACAGCATTCCGGTGTCTAGTCATGCCTGCCACATGACGACAGAAATGTCTGCAGACACAGACAACACTGGGTCTTTGGCTATAAGAAGAGATGAGCACCGAATCCTAGAGTCAGATATGACTGCCTTTCGAGCAACGAAGACCTGTTGTCATCGCTTTTGAACACCTATGTCGACATGTTTCTAATGCGAAAAGAAACACACTTGTGTGACTCATGAATCTACTAACAAAAGGACGGGAGGATATGGATAGTACCTTTACTAGAGCACTGACAATTCATAAACATGCCAAGCCAAAGGGTTCCAAAGCAAAATTTCAAATTGTACTTTAATGGTCTGGTATTTTTGTGGTCAACTCTGAGGTTGATCATTTCCCCGTCTCCAAGAGCTGTACAAAAATCAACAGGTAAAGATGGTCATTGGCGACTGCTTCGACATTTCAAGGTCAAGGGCCTCTCCCTTGCTTGAAAGCCAGTTGTGCCTAACTCTAGGGTTCGGTGCTCATCTCTGTTTACAGCCAAAGAGCCAGAGCTGTAGACAATTACACAATGACACAAAAATAAGTATGAAGAGATAGATATTATTGAGAAATCCTGTCCCTTCCTTGGTCCTGAAGGGCCCCAGGCTGGTCTTCCGTCAGCAGGATGCTCTGAACACAGGACAGGTCCTCTGCCCAACGGTAAAAGCCAAATATTGCCCCTTCCAATTCAGGCCTCAAATCACAAGGTAAGTTCCTACATTCATTTTCAAATTTTAAAAAGAGGAAGCATAATATACATCCCATGAGCTCCTGAAGCTTAAGATTATGGACAACCATTCGCTGTTGATGCAATTTGTGTGTGTTTCAATCTCTTGGCCTAATTTAAATCCTCCTGAGAAAACATTGATGATGATGATAATAATAATTTTGTGTCAGAAATTATTCTGGGTTGAAAGGATTTTTGTGGGAGAAACTTCGCTCAGGGAACGCCCAAATTAGGCTCTTTTCGTGTCCCCAAGAGCTGGAACAGAGATGGGTGCTCGATCCATCATGCAGTGCCCGGGTCTTGAACGGCCGACTTGCCAGCCTTCCAGCTAACAAGGTGAGCTTCTTAACCACTGAGCCACCATAAAACCACTGATGACAACACACAATGACCATAGGCATCAAAGCTGGTCCGCCTTTCAGGCATTGTCTTAAAAGAAGCATGCCTGGAATCCTGTTCCTTAAGTTGCGTATTGAATGAAAGCAATGTCCTAAAGAAGTTGAGTCAACCCCAATGGGTCAACTCTAGTTGTGACTTCCCGCACTTAAACAACAAAATCTCAGCTCACGGACACGCATTATCCATTCGTATATTGCAGAGTCCGAATCACCCACCAGCTATTGCCCATAATTTCTTCCCCATAAAATATTTTCCACCGGCTATTTTTCACGCTATAAAACACATTATGAGAAAGAGCTGGTGAACTGTCAACAGTCAAATAAGGATTTGAGTGGAATGTCATTGGTCTGTTTCATTCCTTTCATCTCTCCAGGATTAGGAGCAGAGAAACATAAATATAATAATACTGCATATACTCGAGTATAAGTCTACTTTTTTAGCCCCCAAAATGAGATCCATAAAAGGGACTCGACTTATGCTCGGGTCAACGACCCTGAGGGGCCCAAAACCACAGTGCTGCAAATTCAAACATGCATTTTTAAAAAAAGCACTAATACTATCATAAAAATTTGAAAACATACCCAACACAAATGTCTGAATAAATTAATTTTACTGTATTTTCATGTATTTTAATTGCTGAAACTCACTAGCAGCTGATGCATTTTCCACCCCTGACTTATACTCGGGTCAATCTATTTTCCTAGTTTTAGAGGTCCAAATTAGGTACCTCGACTTATATTTGGGACGAATTATAGTCGAGTATATATGGTAATATAAAAAATATTATAATACAGTAAAACACCGGATAACGATTGGATCGGATAACGCTAAAATCGGATAACGTTAAGTAATCTGGGGAGGAGAATTGGATCGAATAACGTTAAGGTCCTATGGAATGGATCGGATAACAACCGCTAAAGCCTGTGCGGTTACAATGTACTGTATCTCTATGGAGCTTTAACATTATCTGATCCATCCCATAGGATTTTAACATGGATCGGATAACACTAAAAATCGGATAACACCAAGACTTGTGGAACCAAGCGTTATCCGGTGTTTTACTGTATTCCAGTACAATTAATACTATTCCAAAACATTAATACTAGATTTCTTTCCTCTGTGTTACACTGGAGGAGATACTGATTGAGCTATCTAAAGAATAACATTCGAAAAGTAACATTTTAACTGTCCTTTCAAAACACTGTCGCTCACGTTCCTAGCCACACGCCAAGCCTTGCAACAGACACATGACTAGGAATGCAAATGGTAACTCATCAATTAGTGGCAATTCACTGTTTGCTATTTATTTACAGCAGAAGAAACCGCCAACAGGATTCTGGCTAATACAGTGTTACCTCGCTTAAAGAGCATAATGCGTTCGACGGGATTGCTCATTAAGCAAGTTTGCTCTTTAAGTGAAACACCGTTGTAAGTGGCCAATTGTGACTTCTGGTGGGGGGGGGCTGCGAACTCCGATTTAGTCGTTAAGCGCGTTTTTAGTTGGTTTTAGTTGTTAAGCGAGCTGACCATTCAGTGAAAAGTCTGCTCTTTAACTGAGTTACTCTCTAAGTGAGGCATTCTTTATGCGAGGTTTTACTGTACATTATCCCCTAGCTGTCATCTATGTGGCGTCACATAGGAAGTCATTCAAAAACACACAGCTCTCCACCTGGTACACCAATCCACAAGGACACTCCACGTTGCTGCAGCAAAAAGCAACACACTCCTTTCCACATCGGAAACTTTTGAAGATCCATGACACTCAATTTTCTGCAACCTAGCCTGGTACCAATGCTTACAAAAACATACCTGCTCACATGCATACAACTGAGAGCAGTAAAGGGAAATCCCAGATAACCCACTGAGATAAGATGACTGAAGGATGAACAAGTAAATACCCACACACACACACACACACACACACACACACACACACACACACACACACACACACACACACACACACACACACACACACACACACACACACACACACACACACACACACACTCATCCCTATATTATTGGCTGGATATCTGTGCTGTGTGGAAATTTATGAACAAGGAATGGGTATCTCATTTTGATTATTAGTTCAAAACATCTGTTAACTCAATTGGGGTAGAAACAGTCTTCACCATAGTGGCTCAAGTGCCTAAGATGCGGACTGGAAGGCTGGAGGTCAGCAGTTCAATTCCAGAGTACTGCAGGACAGAGTGAGCTCCCATCTTTGTCCTAGTTCCTGCCAACCTAGCAGTTTGAAAGCAAGAAATTGCAAGTAGATAAAGAGGGACCACTTCGGTGGGAAGGTAAACAGCGTTCCGTGCACTCCAGTGTCTATTCATGCCTGCCACATGTCTAGGGAAAGCACAGACAGCACTGGCTCTTCAGCTTTGAAACAGAGGTGAGCACTGAACCCTAGAGTCGGATATGACTGGCTTTCGAGCAAGGGAGACCTTTACCTTTACTATTCTTCACCACCACCTCCATGTCTATCCTGTTTGTCCTCTTTCAGACCTGCTCAATTCCTTACTTCCCATCTGTTGGTTTTCACCAAGTCCCTCTTTCTTATTCCTTTTTTCTTGGTTGGTCGTCCAGCTGATCCCAACCAACCAGGGATCATGTAGGAATCAGGATGGCACCCCAGTGCTCTACAACCAATCAGACCTGGGGGCATCATCAAAGTAGGTACACTTTCATGAACAGGTAAACACCTTTGACCCCTTTCAGTCACGCAAAAGGGTTATCCTAGCCCTTTGATGGCAAAACTTGGTACTCCAGGTGTTCTTGGACTTCAGTTCCCAGAAGCCCAAGTCTCTGTGAATCCACACAAATGGGTTTACTGTGCGTTCGGGAATCCTAGTTTCCTGAAAAGTCACAGTAAACCCATTCATGTGGATTCACAGAGACTTGGGCTTCTGGGAATTGAAGTCCAAGAACACGCACAGTAAACCCATTTGTGTAGATTCACAGAGACTTGGGCTTCTGGGAATTGAAGTCCAAGAACACACGCAGTAAACCCATTCATGTGGATTCACAGAGACTTGGGCTTCTGGGAACTGAAGTCCAAGAACATGTGCAGTAAACCCATTTGTGTGGATTCACAGAGACTTGGGCTTCTGGGAACTGAAGTCCAAGAACATGCACAGTAAACCCATTCGTGTGGATTCACAGAGACTTGGGCTTCTGAGAACTGAAGTCCAAGAACACACACAGTAAACCCATTCGTGTGGATTCACAGAGACTTGGGCTTCTGGGAATTGAAGTCCAAGAACACCTGGAGTGTCAAGGTTTGCCATCAGTGACTTAGCCAACCAGTGACCATGTAGCAGTCAGCCAGATGTTATGACCCTAGGCAACCAGTTAGAAGTAACGTGACTGTGGACATCCTCAAATCCATCATCCACAGACTAATGAAACTGGCATGTGTTCCCCCATGCAGTCTGAAACTATTTTCTCTCAGACACACACACACACCAATTCTTTCTGCCTCAGCCCTAGTGCTGAATGACACATCACTCAACCATATGGCCTTCATTACGAGGAAATTTTCTGAAGTCGAGGAATCGCGAAATATCAAATTCCATTCCTCCCTGAGTCACTGTGGGATCTGCATTACATATTTTCTCCTGAGTTTGTTTTTATTCTTTCTTTCTTTCTCTGAAACAAAATGCCCTCGAGGCTTCTTGGGCAGGAAATGTCCGTGTTTGGTAGCAATTTAAACCTGTTGATTTTAATGCCTGTCAAGGGTTCAAACTAGCCAGAATCCCCTTCCCTCCCCCTTTCACAGTTTCAAAAAGGAAGGGAGAGAATCGGAGGGAGAGACAATTCCCATCGTCACCAAATTCCACAAAAGCCATGAAATGTTACTGAAGAATCCACAGAGTCCCCAAAATTACGGGGAGGGGGTGCTGGAAACGGGATCCTATTACAGATTGAAACAAGAACGTGTTAGGATTTCAATTCAATGGAGGCGTGCTAAAATCAATTTAAATCTATGGCCCAGCAGTTAGGACTGTTGATGGCTTTGTGTCCGAATCGACGCAACACGAAGCCCCGAAATCCATGAAGGCGTAGGTCTTTCACCAGCAATTAAATGAGATTTCGTCTTTCCTTGGTGATTCTCAGACTGGACATTATCTTGTTAAAGATGTGGAAAGTGAAGGCAGTATGACGCAGCAGTTATAGCAGTTCAGAGTTCCCTTTCAGCAGAAGGCTACTGGGCTTCCATTTGGCAATTATAAGCTTAGCTTTTGCTGCTGTACTTCGTTGGGCCAGAGAGTTGGCTAAGAAATTGGAAAGCCAAAGGAAAGCTCGGCTGGAAGCCACCTTCTCCTGGGGAAAAGTCTATCTGTTGTGATCCAGCCTTCATCAGACTCTGAAGACGGACTGGATCAGGAGATTCTTCCGCTGCTCAGCCCAGTTCTGCCTTCCCAGCCTGCGTCTGAGCTCCAGCCTATACCTGGACCTGAGGATGACTCGAACCAGGAACTTCAGCCTGCTTCTGGCCCAACTCTGACTCCCCAGGCAGATGATTTGTCAGACCAGAAGGCTGACTCTTGGCAGTACTCAGTACTCAGCCAGGGACCAATGCCGAAAGGTTCTGCAGCTAAGACCCAAGAAGGCCAGAGCTCATTATCAGAGGAGGCTCCCAGTTGACACCAATTAGCTGGGAGACTTCTTAAGCAAGCTTGTTTCACCAGACAAGGATCGGTACAATTTTTCTACGTGTGAAGACCGACACCCTGCCAGATCCTCAGTGTACCTTGTGACTTCTTGCCTACCTTGACGACACCTCTGGACATCTTTTGAACTCAACACTCGCTCTGATCCCAACCCTGACTTCGGCTTGCTTTCTGGACTTGACTATTGGGACTCTCCTTGGATAGACTTTTGCCAGGACTCTGTGTAGCACCACTGCGTGGCAACCCTTGCCTTCTGGGGATCACATACTATGCTCTTTCTCCAACAACCTCTTTTCTCTCTCTCCTTTCAGACACTTCCTTTATGTCTTCCTCTCTGTTTCGCCAAAAGTCTAAGCTCTATGGGAGCTACAAGGGGGTATGGGGTTGCTAGAGCCTAAAGACAAGCTACTAGTCCCACAACCCCTTGTAGCTCCCATGGAGGTTAGCAAGCCCCAACTACTTTCCTTTTGCAACAGCTGCAGAGAAGAACCTGGCCACAGGTGTGCTTGCTGGAATTCCTCTGAGGAGTTGGGCTTTTCAGGTATAGGTGCCACAATTCCAGCTGGGGGTATTCCTGGTAAATTTTGATAGTTGTGACAGGGGAAATGAAAAAACCATGCCTACTAGAGTCAGATAGAACTGGCTTTCGAACAAGGGAAACTACTTACTAGGGACCTTTCAAATACCATGTGACCTAAGATAGGCCACTTTTTGCCGCCGCCCCGTGACTTTCCGTGACCTTTGACACCTTCCCTCCTCCCCTTAAATCATGTGGTTTCTCCGTTTTCCCGGATTTGAAGAGAAACGGCACAAGCATGGCCGACCCGGAGCCTGAAGACGCCTGCCGCCCCACCCCTGGACTCCCACCCAGCCGGGGGGTTAAAAGCCATGCCAGCTCGAGCAGTGGAAGACGGACCTGTGCGGAGCTTGAGGACGTCTGCCGGCCAACCCCCGGACTTCCACCTGGCCGGGTTTTAAAATTTGGGAGTCACGTGACTTCATGCCGAACCCCCTCCCCCCAGTGACTTTCCGTGGCTTTTAGTTGACCCCCTCCCCCCTAAAATGGTCACGTGGTATTTGAAAGACCCCCTATACAATTCTGAGATGAATCTAGAAAAGCAAATTAGGCCTGTTTGTAACCACCCGACCCAGTTATGTTTGGTTTTTCAATCTACAATTGTTTAAAAACATCAAGACCGACAATGCCAAGACCATGTGCAGGAGTGGGGAATGTGGGGAAGCAGAGATACCTGGGGGCAGGGCTCTGTTCTGCTTTTAGAAACACAGGAGATCGCTTAGCTCCATCTAGTCCTATAGTGTCAGCTCTGGTGGGCAGCCGTGGCTTTCAAGTTACACAACTTTCCTAGTCCTATCTGAGGATTATAATCTTGAAACACAGACTCTCTACATTCAAAGCAGAGACTTCACCAGTGACATACAACCCTTCTTATCAAAAACTGAATATTGTTTAAAACCCTCCATACCCCAGAGGAGACTTACCTGACTACGATCATTTGTTGGCTTACTAACTGTGCTGTTTAAACCATGGTTTGCTGTTACGTCTGAGCCCAGTACTGAGGTTCATCCTGGTTTGCTTCCCCAGTGGCCTACCCTGAATCAAGAGCTGATAAACAGGGCAGGAAAACCACATGGCGAAACCAAGCCAGAAACTATGAAAGCTAGCCATGTTGGCCGTGGCCATCAAGAAACCACAGTTAAGACAAACCAGGATCTGTCATGATGTGCCTGTGAAATGTACCAAGCCAAATGCCTTGAACCTCACTCACCGCTGAAACCTTCGCCACAACATCTCTCGCCACGGCCAGGCCCTGCGCAAAAGTGCGTGCCACCACGAACGCCCGTGTTACTTGCAACTTGAGCTTCCGCGGCACATCTCCAAAGGGCTTCAGCTGTTCCGTGTACTTGCTAACGCACTCCAGGTATTCGTCCGAGAAGTGGTATTGTGGGTTCACCAGGCGGAACATGCGCTCCAGGAGGCGAGTCCAGAAGTCATTCAGCATTTCTTCCAAATTGACATTGCCGCCGGTGTAGTAGCGCTTCAGTTCCACAAAGAGGTCCTTGAACATTTCAGAGTTCTGCATGTACAGGAGGCCATAAGTCCTTACGAACATGTCATTTAAGGATTTCTCCGCGTTTTCGAGGAGTTCTCGGAAGAATTCTGGAAGGGGGGGAAGAGAAGAAAATTAGTAATCAGTTAGTCAAAGCTTTAAGCCAGTTTTACTTAAGAAAGAATAGCACGAACCCTAATGGAACAGTGGTTAAACCGCTATAAGGTTCTCCCTTCCTCAAAAGCCAATCGTATCCATCTCTAGGGTTCGGTGCTCATCTCCATTTACAGCCAAAAGAACCAACGCTGTCTGTGTCTGCAGACATTTCAGTGGACATGTGGCAGGCATGACGAGACACTGGCGTGCACGGATTGCTGTTTACCTTCCCACCGAAGTTGTCCCTGTTTACTTGCAATTTCTTGCTTTCGAACAGCTAGGTTGGCAGGAGCTGGGACAGAGATGGGAGCTCACTCCGTCATACAGCACTCAAGGTCTCGAACTGCTGGCCTGCCGACCTTCCAGTTGTCAAGTTCAGAGTCTTAACCACTAAGCCACTGCAGTCCCTTTAAACTGCTCTGCTGCTACCCAAACTACTGGCGTTGTGAGTTGAATCCTGACGTGGCTGAAGATTCATATTAGACACAACCATGTCTGTTCATTACCAAGCACTCATGTTATTCGTGTGCACTTTGGCTGCAACACAGCAGTTTAACCACTGCGCCGCCAGGGCTCCTTGAGTACAGACATAATGCATGAATAACATGTGCACTCAATAACGAACGGATGTGGTTGTGTCTAATATAAATCTCCGTAAGTCAATACATCATGTGTTGTAATGGACGTACTTAATTCACTGTATACCTGAAAATAAGCCTTCCTACACGGATCCCCAACCTTTTTGAGCTGGACCATGCGCCCTGGACAGCTGAGTGGACTGGTCACATGGTCCCGCCTGCCATAAATGCTGCCATAAAACATGTCCGCGGCTGTCATAAACACATTTACAGCAGCCGGACAAGTATTTACGCATGCTCAGGCACATTTCACGGATATTATATGGTAGTGGTGAGGGGTGGCGGCGGCCCACGTGAAATGGTGCTGGTTTCCGGGGGCGGCCCATGGGGTATAGGTTGGCCACCCCTGCCCTAATGTGTCTTTTGGAAGAAAAATTAATATAAGACCCGGTGTTTGTTTTTTTTTTTGGGGGGGGGGGAAATACTATAGTAGTCCTGCTTGGTACTGAAATGCTCAGAACTTTTAACTTCTAAGTATTTTATTGTATGCTCAACTCGAGCCTTCGGAAGCACCGCATAAGAAACTATCTCTTGTTGGGAGATCCAACACAATCCCAAAGCAGGAACCACTTTTGGGCGCGACTCTCGCATCGCCATGCCAGGAAAAGTCAACTCGCCCAAAGGAAGAAGAAAGGTGCGGAGATCACAGCCTCTCCAACTACGGAGTCAGAAGGCAGCTTGGGATTCGTTTCAGGGAGCGGACCGCGTGGGACCTCGGCAACAAATGTTCATATCGTCCCAATGCCAGTATGTGTTATAACCTAAAAAAAGCTTATAATGTGGGACAGATGTCGGTTCTGCTTCATCTCAAGGGGCCACTTCCCGCCCATCTCTTCTGCTCATAATTACTTTATGACGTAAAGTTAAATAGGAGGGAGAAGGCGGAAGGGCGACAGTGGAACACTGTCGATTATTGTATATTATTATTATTATTTGTATTGGGTATGGATTGTATTGTGAGTACTGTATATTGTTTATTGCAGTGGATGCAGAGAAAACTAAGCAAGAGACGGACCCTCCACATCCTCTGAACGGTTATGAGCCTCAAGTCTGCCGACTCTGATCCAGGGAGGGCTTTATGGCAAGAACAAACACTCTTGGGCAGGGATTTCCAACCTAAGGCCTGCAGGCCATATCTGGCTGACAGTGTCATTTTATGTGCCGCCCCTCTCTAAAGGCATTTGAGAAACAAAACAGCCACCCCTTTGAAGATGTCTGGACAAAATGGCCACCCCCATCGTGCAGGCAGGGCAAAATGGCTGTCCGTCCCTTGAAGCTAACTGAGAGAGCGCATGATCCGGCCCCCCTGGCTTGAAAAGATTGGGAAGCCCTGATCTCGGGGACATGCAAGGCCAAATTAGAAGATGGAGAAAGGAGCTCATTGGAGAAGGAATGACGTTCAAGGAAGGTATGCCTGAAGATCTCAACCTCCCCTTCGTCACTTGGACGACCCTGAATAGTCTAAGATAGAGTCCCTAAATGCAAAGCCCAACGCACTCAAGAGGGGACTGCTGACAGGCAACAACATGCTATGTGAATGCACAGATACAGAATCCGGCTCGTTTGCCGGTCTGCCGATGACTGCCAGAAACATGCACCGAGGAGGACTTAAGTTTGGCCAACCACAAAGCCAAGAAAGTGACTTCATTTTGGCAATTCCAGCCTTTGAGCAGGACATGAAAGAAGAAGAAGAAGCCTTTGGATTTCACAGGTTGAGTTCTGTCCATTTTAGTTTGCAGGGGGCGGTGTAAAATCTGAATTTATTTCATCCTCTTTGAACACTGAATCCTCTCAGACTTTGCCCCCATGCCTGCTTGTGACTCATTTCCCAATAAATAATATTTTTTTTAAATAACGCACACCTCTGCGGCGAAACCCTCAAAGGAGGCAGTGTGTGTGGAGGCAGAAATTGTTAGGAGCAAGGGCAAAACAGGAGGGGGAGATTTGGAGAAAGACACACACCCCTTGGCCACCTCTGAATTCGACCCTTGTTAAAACGTATAACGTTCGCGGCAGTTCGGTTTTTTAAAAAAGCCCGCCAAGTGTTCCAGTACAAACAAAGACAAGCTCAGAACATTTCAAGGGTGGGGTGGGCAGTTTTGTGGTGGGGGGAGAGAAGAAGGGAAAATGTCCTTTAAAGATGCATTCTTGAAAAGTGTTTGTTATATGTTACAATTTCTAAGTGGCAATTGCAGCTCTCTGCTGGAAGCAGATATGCAGAAGCATACACAGATATACAGAAGATGATACACGGCTTTCCCCTCGCCCCTGGTATCTGCAGGATAGTTTCCAAGACCAACTGTGAATACCTGGAATTGTGGATAACAGCAAATCCTACATGGTACGTTGCAAACAATGGCCTCTAGTGGCCAGCTCTGGTAATGCATGATAGAAACACATACCGTATTTTTGTTGTTGTTCAGTCGCACAGTCAATTCCGAACCTTTGCGACCCCATGGACCACTGTCTGCCAGGCACTCCTGTCCTCAACTCACCGTATATACTTGACTATAAGTCATCCCGAATATAAGTCGAGGTACCTAATTTGGACCTCTAAAACTAGGAAAATAGAGTGGTCCGAGTATAAGCCGAGGATGGAAAATGCAGCAGCTGCTAGTGAGTTTCAGTAATTAAAATACCACATGGAAATACAGTAAAATTAATTAATTTAGACATTTGTGTGGTTTTTTAAAATGTTTACGTTGTCCCGAGTATAAGTCAAGTCCTATTTTTGGACCTGGGGGGCGGGGGGGGGGGGCTAAAAAAACTAGACTTATATGCTATATGCTATATTTCAGGATTTCTTTATTGAATATGTTTAGACATGCAAATAAGTGAAACTGTGGCTACGGAGCTTACAGATATGAACCTTATAACCCTCTGGGGGCACAGATTCTTGGGATTACGCCTTCCAGGAATCCCAAGGTAGCATAGCTGCTGACCATGCTAGCTGGGAGATCCCAGGAGTTGGCAGTTCATAAAAAGTAACTTTTCCAAGCTGCCATCCTGACCACAGTTGGCCCCGTCTTCCTTGAGCATGCCCCGTCTCCATCTGAGGCTGTCTAATCTGACAGCTGCCACTGCACCCTTTGAGAAGGTGTTCAATTCTGCGCCGAGTAGAGAAGTACAATACTCCCTTTCAGTAAAGGACACTCTGATTTTTCTTTCCTTGAATCCAGTTCTAGCCCGATCCTTCTCACAGTAATGTACACAGAGCATAGATACCTGAAACTCTAAGATTACACGCCATGCATTTGAGGAAATGGGAGTGTAAATTTATAAACGCCTGTGCTACACATCTGTTGTTCAGAAGGTACTACAAAATATTCTTCTGTTTCACTAGAAGAGATTGTCATTACTCATATCCGTTGGTGTGTACTTTTCCCCTCATAAACTGCAGTCATGGTGGAGGTGTGTCTTCTACCTACACGCATGGGTGTGGAATTCAGTGTGGGACTACCACAGAGGGGAGATGTTTAAACCCTACTCCAGAGGTGGGACAAGCAACTTGTTCGTATTGTTTTAACCCCGAAGGACAAAGGCGAGAAAGCAGAAACCAATCTCATTTTCGCACATCGCTCTAGTCTAGCTTCTCAAACATACAGTCTGATCTCTTCATCTAAAAGACGGCACATGAGTTCCTAGTCCTCAGGCTTCCACTCTGCCACAAAGCAATACAGCTCTGAACATAGTCCCTTGCTTTGCTACAACAGGAGGCCAGGAAATTCGAGGGAACATCCAAATATTCAACATCGCCACTAAAATTGTTGCGGAAGCATGGCTTGGATATAACCCATTCAAAGCAATGGCACAAGTCATTTCCCATCCTTCATTTCTTCTTCTGAGCCACAAGGGCCGGCGTTACGGCTTCTAGCGTTTCTAACTACAATAAAACACCGGATAACGCTAAAATCACATAACGTTAAGCAATCTGGGGAGGAGAATTGGATCGAATAACGTTAAGGTCCTATGGGATGGATCGGATAACTGCTAAAGCCTGTGCGGTTACAATGTATCTCTATGGAGCTTTAACGTTATCCGATCCATCCCGTAGGATTTTAACATGCATCGGATAACACTAAAAATCGGATAACACCAAGACTTGTGGAACCAAGTCTTAGCGTTATCCGAGGTATTACTGTATATGTTACCCATCCATGTAACTAGTTACTTCAGCCATCTATTTGGAGAGTGTCATTTGGGGGAATTTTCCAGACATTTTGGGTTTTTGTTTTTAAAATGCACAGTGTGGAAAATGAATTGCAAGCTAACCACCAAACATAATGCATTATCAAAAGCACACCCTTTTTGCACCAATAGCTGAAGCCAAGCTGGATTCTGTGGTTTGAAAAGCATCTCTTTCCTCAGAAAGGTCTGGCACCAAATCACACTTTCCTAAAGCTCTTTATTAATGCGTTCTTAGGATGGACTCAATTTTTATTCCTCCGACGGGTTTTGGCTGGTGTGGGTGGCCACATTATCCCGACAAAGCCCTCTGGGTTATGGCAAGCTCAAAAACAGCAAGCGGGGGGGGGGGGCTTGCTCGGTGCATTTCCAAGTGAGACCTCATCGAACTCCATTAACTGCTGGGTTTTTCCTGATGTGGTAGCCATGGTAGCCTGTGCAAGCCGAAATAAGCAAAACTAACCAAAAAGACTAAAAATCTTGTGGCACCTTAAAGACTAGCTACTGTATTTGCTTAGTCGTTACAATGCTGAACTTGACGACTGGAAGGTCGGCAGGTCAGCAGTTCAAGACCTGAGCGCTGGGCTGTGGAGAGAGCTACTGGCGTCTGTCCCAGCTCCTGCCAACCTAGCTGTTTGAAAGCCAAAAATTGCAAGTAGATTAGTAGGTACTGCTTCAGCGGGAAAGGTAACAGCTTTCCACGCGCTCGATGTCTAGTCATGCCTGCCACATGACTATGGAAGCTGTTACGGGCTGACTGTGACAATGTCTTCAAATTGTGCTAATGAGCAATTTTGCAATACTGAGCAATATTTCAAATAGTGCTAATGAACAATTTTGCTAATTTATTTTTATGAGCGGTTTGATTTGTTGGTCTTTTTTTTTTCTCATGAGAAGGAAAGACTCTTTGGGAAAGACAGCAATGCTGATAAAAGGCAGCAGGAAAAGATGAAGTCCAAATGCAGAATGGGAAGGGAAGTCACAGGCTACAACTTGCAGGAGTTGAGCAAGGCGGTTGAGGACTAGATATTTTGGAGGTCTCATTCGCCAGAAAATACCAGAATGCTGGGAAAGGTGGAAGGCAGCAGAAAATGAGGAAGATTAAATGTGCGATGGACTGACTGAAAGCTTGGGCTTGCAGGAGCTGATCAGGGCTGTTGAGAACTCAAGAGTCATCTTGTTGGAGCTGATGTGACCACATGTAGCTTCCTAAGACCAGGCAGATGTTTGGGATGTGATGGGCTCTAACTGCCAGTCATCTGGCAGAGGCACACGGGACATGCTGGGATGGAGGGGGGGCAACCTCCACTTTTAACACCAATGGAAGGAGAGAGGTCTTGACCACTTTGTCTCAGATGGTAACGTCCCACCCAGAACCCCTGCCAACTTGCTCTGTGTTTATGCTTAATAATAATAATAATAATAATAATAATAATAATAATAATAATAATAATAATAATAATAATAATAATAATAATAATAATAATAATAATAATGAAAATAATACAATAAAACACCGGATAACGATTGGATCGGATAACGCTAAAGTCGCATAACGTTAAATAATCTGGGGAGGAGAATTGGATCGAATAACGTTAAGGTCCTATGGGATGGATCGGATAACAACCGCTAAAGCCTGTGCGGTTACAATGCACAGTATCTCTATGGAGCTTTAACGTTATCCGATCCATCCCATAGGATTTTAACATGGATCGGATAACACCAAGACTTGTGGAACCAAGACTTAGCGTTATCCGGTGTTTTACTGTAATAATAATAATAATAATAATAATAATAATAATAATAATAATAATAATAATAATAATAATAATAATAATAATAATAATAATAATAATAATAATAATAATAATTTCATGTCAGAAATTACTCTGGGTTGAAAGGATGTTTGCTGTGGATGCCCGAATGAGGCTCCTTTCATGACCCCAAGAGCTGGGACAGAGACAGGTGCTCAATCCATTATGCAGTACCCAGGTCTCGAACTGCTGACTTGCCAGCCTTCCAGCTAATAAGACGAGTTTCTTAACCACTGAACCACTTCAGCCCTTTATGCTTTATTATTCCAACTGTTACACACAGCCTGTGTTATTCTTCCCCATGGGCAATTGCAACAATACTGAATGTTGGGCTAAACCTCAAAGTCAAAACAACCGTCCTAACTCCAACCCCTTCACACGGGCCAAACCAAGATTTGTTGGCCAAGACGGGAAACCAAATGGTGCTGTTTGCTCAATCCCATCCTGAAAGGCATCTCTCTAGAACTTGAGAAATGTTGGATTTGTGGCTACGCGTCTCCAGAATCCCACCAGAAGGACGGCCACAGGCAGAGAGCTGAGGTTTTGCCAAGGCTATGAATTCACTTTATGGGTAAAAATATTGCCCACATTCCCCCAATGGCATTGCAAGGGTAGACCAGATACTTGAGCGTGCAAACTCCACGCAACGCATGAAAGACACTCAACATGGGGCTTTCTTGCAGGTTTTGCTAAACCAGGGGTTCTCAAACTTTTCAAGCTGAGCGGGCCAGACCGGTGGTTCCCCCCACCATCAACGCTGCCATAAAACGCAACCGTGACTGTCGTAAATGCATTTAAGACATCCACAGGCACATTTACAGCTGTCGTAAACATGTCCGTTTCTGCTTCCAAGGGTGGGGGTGACAAGGGCCGCATGAAATGGTGCTGTTGACTGGGGCCAGCCCGCAGGCCATAGGTTGGGACCTTCTGTGCTAAACAAATCTACACAAAGGCATCTCTTGACATTTATGGTCCGTTTTTTATCTGCCTCATCTTACCTAATGATAGGGACGGGCCTTGAGATAACGCAGCCTACATGACCCAAAACAGAAGTTCCTACTGTTAACAGCAAAAAGTCTGGTGGATCTGATCAGCAAAATCTACACCTAGTCTGGATTTTTTTAAAAAAAAAATTTACCTAATTGGGGCGGGTTAACAAATTGGACAAAATAAATAAATAAATAAATAAAGTCTGAGGGCAGTGCTGACGAATCAAATTGGAAAGACAGCTGCATTCCTCTCGCAGGTAATTGAAAAGTCTAAATCAGCACATATTTCTGTCTGACCCATTGGCCAAACAAATTACATTCCTCCCCTCCCCTACCACAGTGGGTGAATCATACCTTTGCGAAAACACATGTGAATCACAGACGACAATCTCCCACCCCAAAGAACAACAATACAATACAGGCAACATCTGTACAACCAGAGGGTTAGCATGAGAGTCTAGGACAGTGATGGCAAACCAAGGCACTCCAGCTATTCTTGGGCTTCAATTCCCAGAAGCCCAGGTGCTCTGTGAATCCATACAAATGGGTTTACTGCGCGTATGTGCATTAAAGCCATTCGTGTGGATTCACAGAGACTTGGGCTTCTGGGAACTGAAGCCCAAGAACGGCTGGAGTGCCAAGGTTTGCCATCAAAGGTCTAAGATTTGTCAAGGAAACCTTCAAGGGTACAAGACTTACCATCAAACTTCTTGTATCTGGAGTTGAATGTGGCTTGCAAGGCGTTGCTGACTTCAGAGACGGCGTTCTGGAAGTCGTGTTTACTCTGCTGGCTGTATTTCTCCTCCATTTCTTGTGAGCAGCAGGTATACCCTTGAGGGCATACTTTCAAGTGATCACCTGGAAAACACATCAAAGGCACAAAGGTGTGCATGAGAACACAACTCTATGGCAACCAAAGGGCGAGACTACTTGTGTGCAAAGAGACAGATGGGTGACTGTTACTCCAGAAGCACTTAATTTTTTTTTCCACACGCACATTTCTACCCCTTCTATGAAAGATGATAGGCCAGGCAGTCATAGGGTAAAGTCCATGTCCAATTCCAAATATTGACGACCCTCATGGAAATTTGCCACGAAAACTGTCCTGCACATATAATGCTGTGGCTTTTCATCTGCCTTCCACATCACAGCATGAGCCCTGTAAGCACTGATCCAGTTCCACGAGTTTCTTTCTGGTCCCGAGCCCTTTTGGCACGCAAAGTCCTCCTCATCATCATCATCCCCAGGCCAGGATGGATGAAGCTGCTGCCCTTCATCAAGATGGATTCAAGTGAGATATCATCCTCTTGGGGAGGGGACCATCACCCTTCCCTATGGACATTGCCACCCAAGGCCGCTAGTCATGTTAGTCAACCGCTGCCTTGAGTCGTTGGCCGTAGGGTCTACTCTGTTACCATAGCAGGGTAACCTGCCTAGACCTGTTTCGAACAGCTTTCAACCAATGTTAAAAAAAACCATCCATAAGCATTCCAGACTGATTATAACCACTCAACATAAAACAACAAAGGAACAATTAAAACAGAAGACAGAAGTTATAATCCAGTTAGATGGAAGCTGAGTTGAGATCCTCTGACCCAAAGGCCTAAGGGAATAGCCATGTTTTGACCTGGGACCAAATTGGCAGGGGGGCACTATCAATTATGATTTCTTTCACCCTTGGAAACTGTTAGTTTTATTTCTTCCCTCTTTGCCAATAACCTGTCTGGGATTCAGTTTCTCAAATTCCTGTTTCAAAGAATGTCCTCTAAACTCATCCAGGTGTTCTTTAGTATATAGCAAAACATCCCCGTGTGATCCATGTCTGTGCTTGTTTGTGGAAGACGCCACGTGCCCACCGCTCTATTTCTTCTTGATTTATGCATCCACTAGAGCAGGACTGCGGTGGCTCAAGTGGTAAAGATGCTGAACTCAAAAACTGGAAGGTCGGGGTTCAATTCCCGAGTACTGCAGGACGGAATGAGCTCCCGTCTCTGTCCCAGCTCCCACCAACCTAGCAGTTCGAAAGCAAGACATTGCAAGCAGATAAATAGGGACCACTTCAGTGGTAAGGTAAACAGCGTTCCATGCACTCCGGTGTCTAATCATGCCTGCCATGTGTCCACGGAAACGTCTGCAGATGCAGACAGTGCTGGCTCTTTGGCTATAAACAGAGATGAGCACTGAACCCTAGAGTCGGATACAACTGGGTTTCAAGCAAAGTGACCTTTACCTTTACCTAGAGAAGGACAGCCCACTGCTTACTGTATTTACTTGAGTATATTAAGTCAGGTTTTTTAGCCCCCCCCCCCCAATAAGGTCCAAAAATGGGACTCTGCTTATACTCAGGTCAATGCAAATACTCAAAAACACCCCCACATGAATGTCTAAATTAATTAATTTTACTGTATTTTCATCTATTTTAATTTCTGAAACTCACTAGCAGATGCTGCATCTTCTACCCCCAACTTATACTTGGGTCAATCTATTTTCTTACTTTTAAAGGTCAAATTAGGTACCTCGACTTATATTTGGGACAACTTATAGTCAAGCATATACGGTATTTTGGGCAGGTCAGGAAACGACAGATCTGATCGGAGGGGTGGGGAGAGGATAATTTTAGGAAAAACTGGAAAACTTTAGTAGGATTGATTCAGCGATGTAAACCCCAGCCTGGCATTTGTAAGAGCTCAGCAGTGCTAAAAGCAAATTGTGAACGACAAGACCTTTCGGAAGTCATCAATTCATGGAGTCGCTATAAGTTAGGAATGAACTGACAGAAAATGGGTGTGTGTGTGTGTGTGTGGTGGGTGAAGGACACAGCGCTGGAATTCTTGAGATCCTTCAAGAAACCCAATTAAAGACAAAATATTTAGACTTCAGAAGCAATACATAACTATCACCCCACCCCAGTTCATTTTGATTCATTCCAATCTTGTGTCTCAGTACTGTAAATTGTCCAATTTTCTCCTCTGGGAAGGCAGGAACCTGGCGCGCTTCTTTCTTTGGCCAACCTTATCCCTTCAAATATAGATTGCCTTTCCAAATGCCCACACAAGCCAAAACCCGTAGGGAGGAAAATTGGGAAATATGGCTGAGGGACTAAACCTCCCCTACATCACTTTGAGGACCCTAGATAGGCTGATGGTTGGAGTCCCTAATCTATCTATCTATCTATCTATCTATCTATCTATCTATCTGTTTCCATCTATCTATCTATCTATCTATCTATCTATCTATCTATCTACAGTATCTATCTATCTATCTACAGTATCTATCTATCTATCTACAGTATCTATCTATCTATCTATCTACTGTATTTATATTGTGGCCTCCCTCGCCAAAGCGACTCCAAGCAGCTTACAATTGATATCAAAAGGTTCAAAGCATAAAACATCCGCATCATACAACGTCAACACTTGAAACTTTAAAAACTATTCCCCATTTCTACTTGAATATAAGCCGACCCAAACAGGTACCTAATTTTGACCTCAAAACTCAGGAAAATAGTTTGACCCGAATATAAGCCGAGGGTGGGAAATGCAGCTGCTGCTAGTGAGTTTCAATCATCAAAATACATGAAAACATGGTGTAATTAATTAAATTGTTGGGGTGTCTCAATCCGAAGCAGTCTTGGGACCCTCGTGGTCACTGACCCGAGTATAAGCCATTTCCCCTTTTATGGGGCTCATTTTTTGGACTAAAATAAACTAGGCTTATACTCAAGTATATACAGTAATACCTCATATAACATTAGTATCGAATAACACTAAAATCGTATAACATTAAGCAATCTGAGGGGAAGAATTGCATCGGATAACATTAAGATCCTATGGGATGCATCAGATAACAACCGCTAAAGCCTGTGTGGTTACAATGTATCTCTATGGCTCCCATAGGATTTTAACATGCATCGGATAACACTAAAAATCATATAACATCAAGACTTGTGGAACCAAGTTTTAGTGTTATATGAGGTTTGACTTGTACAGTAAAACCAACTGTAAGACCAACAGGCTCAAGTGAGGAGTATCTGGTAGACAACAAACATGCCTTCTATACAAGATTTATTTATTTTATTTATTTATTTATATTATATTTGTACCCACCCTTTTCCGTCTCATTTGCTGGTTTGCCAATGACTACCAGACATATGCACCATTGAGGGCTTAAGTTTGGCCAACAATAAAGCCAAGAAAGTGGCTTCGTTTTGGCAGTCCCAAAGTTTGACCTGGACATGGGAGGAGGAGGAAGAGGGAGGAGGACGGGAAGAGTGCCAAGTGGAAGATCCTGCCTTTGGGTGGAGAGAGAGGTCAGGTCACCACAGCCTTGGCTGTCAAACCTTGATCCATCCATCCATCCTTTTCCTTTCCAGAAACCTCTGCTGGGATTCCTTCCCTTCCCGACACACGTCAGCTTGCATCATCCTCCCCTTAACAGCTTACCGTTTCCTCCACAATCAGTCATAAAAAAGGCAGCCCAGGGCTAATCCAATTTCACACTAGAGTGGCGGTCTCCTTACGAGGCGATAGGAGGGGCGCCCCCTTATCGTCACTAATTAACGAGCCGGGGGGGGGGGAGGATGCCCTTTGAGGCCAGTGTGGCCGGAAGAAAGGGGTTGAGGCACCCGAGAACAAAGAGAACAACTTGTTACACCAGTATGGCCCAGGGGCTGGATCCGGCCCCTGATGGCAATTCATCCAGCCCACAAAGCACTCATCGCTCCTGGAAGTGGAAGTAAAACGCACCCATATGGCCATAGTTTGAGCACCCCCGGTTTACATACACGAGTAGACCCAAATGCACAGGAAGCAAGTGGAAGGAAATCGAGGCATCCAGATATCCAAGGAACCAGATTGCAATTCAGGAACTCTCTTGAGCTACAATTTATCTGCTAGAGACCCAACAGCAAAACAAAACTCATTAGTGTTTTCAAAGAGGCGACAACAGCTACAAAGAGACACAGCTATAAGCCTAAATGGATTCCAAGTTCAAATGCCTCTTAAAAACCTCTGGCTAAGGGACTGCGGCGGCTCAAGTGGTTAAGACGCTGAACTTGACAACTGGAAGGTCAGAGTTCGATTCCCGAGTACTGCAGGACGGAGTGAGCTCCCGTCTCTGTCCCAGCTCCTGCCAACCTAGCAGTGCAAAAGCAAGAAATTGCAAGTAGATAAATAGGGACCACTTCGGTGGGAAGGTAAATAGCATTCCGTGCATTCCGGTGTCTAGTCATGCCTTCCACATTTCAACAGAAACATCTGCAGACACAAACAGAGCTGTAAATGGAGATGAGCACTGAGCCCTAGAGCCGGATACGACTGGCTTTCGAGCAAGGGCGACCTTTACCTTTACCTAAATAATTTTATTTTCTCTGAACTGAGAGGCTGCGAGGTCAGCAGTTCGAGACCCGAGTGCTACGGTCATCTCTCCCAGCTCCTTCCGACCGGGCAGTTCGAAAGCAAGAAACTGCAAGTACTGGTAGATAAATAGGTACCACTTTGGCGGGAAGGGTAACGCTGTTCCGTGCACTTCCGGTGTCTGGTCATGCCTGCCACATGACCACAGATAGCGCTGATGGAGATGAACTGAACCCTAGAGTTGGATAGGATCGATTAAACCCAAACCAGAGGCCGTGATTCTTTGTTTAGCTAACCTCTACCCCGCGTCTTCTTTCCCAACAGATTCGATCTGTTTTTTTAGTCTTGGTTCCTAGTCCACAGTCCGCAAACATTTCATGTCCACATCATTCTGTCCTTGAAATGGAAAGGGCCAAAGTGATGGAAGGATTCCACCACACACACACCCCAAACCATCCCTTTGGCCCCAGCGCCAATTGCAACCCATGCGTCAAGTTTTCCCCTGGAACATCGTCGGTATAAAACTGGATTCCTTCCAAATCCACAGCCAGCCCTGGACATTAGCAGCCAAAACAGGTTTCCTGTTGACAAAGGCTACCATGATTCTCTCCTCGGGGTCACCCAGAAATGAATTCTCAAGTTACCACAGGCGACCACAGCCAAGCGGTAGTTTATCAGCTCGGAGATGCCTCCACTGCTGGACACAGGGAGAAACAGGAGAACACTATTAAAAAAGGCCAAAGTAAAATAGAGAGAAGCAACAGGAGGTGCCCAACTTTTTCAGACTGCGGGCCGGTCACGCGTGTCAGCGGGCCGGTCACGTGGGTCCTCCCACCAGAAGCAAAACACACCCCGCAATCTGTTTTGCAACAGGATGAGATAGATTTTAAGCTGCCATTTTCTCTGCTTAAACTAGAGGTGCCCAAACTATGGCCATACGGGCCAGATCCCAATTCACCTAGCCTGCACTGCCCTCGTCGCTCCCGGAAGTGCAAGTAAAACACATACGGGTGCATTTTACTTGTGCTTCTGGGAGCGATGAGGGTGGTGTGGGCTGGATGATTTTGTGTCAGGCCCTGGATCTGGCCCACAGGACAGTCAGGGCACCCCTGGCATAGCCCATTCTCCTCCTCCTCAGGCACATTCAAATTTTATCATTATCGAGGCGATTTTCCACAATTAGAAAAAATTCCACTCGATATGTTTCAGTGCCCACATTACGCTAACTAAATTCTTGCAAAACTGCCAAATGCCTAAGAAACCAGCTCTTTGTATGGGGTCCACCCGAATCCCACAGGAAAGGCAGACTATTTTTGGCAACATACATTTTCTGCATGTGTGTGTTCGTGTTAACTGAACCGCCGGTTGTTCATCTAAGCCTAAAGAATATACAGACCCCCTCCCTGATATAGCTGCTCACCAGAGAGCAAAAATAATTTTAAAATATCCTAATTATTCCTGGGGCATGTACTTAAAATAGCCTAACACAACCCAGGGCTGTCTGGATTTTAATTTTGCTTTTTTTTTCTTCCCATTTTGGTTGCTGACAGCTTAGGGTCCTTGGATTTACGACCAAGAGAACTGGCAGACCCCAAAAACAAAAACATTAGACAGATTTACGCTCCCATCAACAGAGCCAAAATGCACTTTGGGAAAGTTAATTCTTCTCTGAAAATAAAAGGGAGGAATTGGAGTTTAGGTGTTATAGAGAGAAACCGCCTCCTCATTCATTCCGGCCCAAATTTCGCTCTCCAAATGCGTGTTTTATGCTGCATCGTCTGGCAAATCTCACCACTACGGGAGTGAACAAAATAAAAGAGTCACTGCTTGGAACTAGCTTGAAATTTCCTCTTGAAAAAAGGATGTCTTTCTAAGGGCCCTATAAAAAAATAAAATAACGAAGGGGTCGTTTAGAGCCTGCAAATAAATTCAAGGAAGGCACCGAAGCACCAAAAGTTGCCTGGCGCTCCTTCAAAAACTTTGGCCCAGTTTTGTCAACTCTGGCCGGCAGCAGCTGGCTTTGGGGTCTCTCCGAACCCTACCCCAAATCGTCTCCAAATCATCCTCACAAGGTTTGATCCTGCTTAGCTTCTGAAAACAGACACAAGAGGGTGTGTTCAGGCTACTGTAGTGTGTAGAAGGACAGGTTTCACTTACCAGTAACTGTCGTTCTCCGAGTATGTTGTTTGGGGATTCACACTGATGGGTTCTGCGCCTGCGCTGAATCCGGAGCGGAGCTGGAAAGCTGATTGGATAAGAGTTTTGAATGTGGGACCGCCCACCATGCCCAACCCCTTTAGGCGCCATTTCGCGCTCTCCCCTCAGTTTGATATTAAAGCTGCCCGCTAAGCCTAAGGCCATCTCAGGCCGGCAGCCCTGAGGGGAGGCAGGGTTGGGTTGTGTGAATCCCCAAACAACATACTCGGAGAACGACAGTTACTGGTAAGTGAAACCTGTCCTTCTCCTTCGTGTTGTTTGGGGATGCACACTGATGGGTGACTAACAAGCTCACTTACTTGGATGGTGGGCAGCCGGCGTCCTGAGATGTAGGAGAGCGCGATGTCATCATGGATGGGCGGTCATCAACGAAGAAGATCGGAGACCAGCCGTCAGGATGGACCTGCCCCGTCTGACATCAGGGGCGGACCTTGTATCAACCCGGTAGTGGGTGATGAAGGTGGAGGACCTGGACCAAGTGGCAGCCTTGCAGATATCCTCCATCGGGATGCCCTCTAGGAATGCAGTGGAGGAAGCCAGTGTCCTGGTGGAGTGAGCCCGGACATGAGGCGGAGGTGGCAGGGATGACATCTGATAGGCCAGGTAAATGGTACCTGAGATCCATTTAGATAGTCTCTGGGCAGACAGAGGCTGTCCCTTAGTCTTGCCACCATAAGCCACAAACAGTTGTTTTGCTCTCCTGAAGGACGCAGTCCTCTGGGTGTAAAACAGCAAAGCCCTCCTGACATCCAACGAGTGCCACACTCTCTCTTGTGGAGACGAGGGATTCAGGAAGAATGCTGGAAGCGTGATGGCTTGGGCCAGGTGAAATTCAGTCAGGACCTTGGGCAGGAATGTCAGATCTGGGTGCAACACTGCCCTGTCGGGGTAGAACTTGAGAAAAGGAGGGTCAGACCGAAGGGCTGCCAGCTCCCCTGCCCGTCGGGCAGAAGTGATAGCTACAAGGAAAGCAGTCTTGTAGGAGACAAACTTAATGTCCACCGAAGCCATGGGTTCAAAGGGTGCCTTCGTGAGTGCGGTGAGCACTGTAGTGAGGGACCACTGAGGGGGTGGTATCTTCACTGGAGGATAGGCGTTGCGTAGCCCTTGAAGGAACCTTTTAACAGTTTTGTCTCTGAAGGCGGAGGACAATACTGAAGAAGGTGGGGCCTTGGCGACCACAGCAGCTAGGTGGACCTTCAATGATGAATGTGCGGATCCCAACTCGGCTAGGTGCAGGAGGTAGGACATGACATCCTGCAGGGATGCGGAGTCCACGGTGCGGTCGCTGGATGCTAGGAAGTCAGTGAAGCGACGGTACTTGGCATCGTAGGACTTCCGTGTGGAAGGTTTCCTGGACAGATCAAGGATCCGTGTTATGTTGGGCGGATAAGCCAGGCCGTCAGGTGTAGGCTCGGCAGATCCGAGTGAAGGATCCGACCGTCTTCCATGCGGAGGAGATTCGGATCGGTGGGTAGGCGGAGACGATCGCAAGCCAGGGTTTGGAGTAGTGGGAACCACGGCTGGCGCGGCCAGGACGGGGCAACCAGGATCGTCCAGGCGTTCTCCGCACGGATCCGTATCAGGACCCGTTGGATGAGAGGGATCGGTGGAAACATGTACAGCAGTTCCTGGTGCCACGGCACCATGAAGGCATCGCCCTCCGATCCGTGGCCGGTCCCTGCTCGGGAGCAGTAACGGCGGCACTTGGAGTTGGTCTGTGACGCGAAGACGTCTAGGGTCGGTGTGCCCCACCGTCGGCACAGGCGGTCGAACACCGATTCGTCCAGTTCCCACTCGTGCATTGCCGTCCCTTTGCGGCTCAGGGAGTCTGCATCGGAGTTCAGGGTGCCCTGGATGTGGACACCTATGGGGAACACGTGTACCTTCAGGCACCACTCCCACATCTGGACGGTCAGGTAGAGGAGGGAGAGAGACTTGGTCCCTCCTTGCCGGTTGAGATAGGCTAGTGTCGTGGTGTTGTCCGAGGCGATCTGCACCACACTGCCCGCGATCGACGGTCTGAAGGACCTCATCGCCTTCCACACCGCTAGCAGCTCGAGGAAGTTGATATGGTGGTCGGCTTCCTCGGGCGTCCATATGCCGTGAATCCGTAGTCCGCGGCAGCACGCACCCCATCCGTGGGTGCTCGCGTCGGTGGTGACTTGGATGGACGGTGCGGGAAGGGTGAAGAGTCTCCCCGCGGTCACATTCTGGTCCATTGTCCACCAGTTTAACTGGTCTCGGAGTTCGGGAGTCGGTGTGAGCCACTTCCCGAGGTTGTCGTGGGTGCCGTTGAAGGAGGAGAGGAACCACGACTGGAGGGAGCGCATCTTGAGTTTGGCGTGCGAGACCACCGCCGTGGTCGACGCCATGAGTCCTAGCAAACGGAGGGCGTCCCTCGCACGGACCCGACGTCTGCCCTGGATCCGTGCCACCACTGTGCGGATGTCGAGCAGACGTTTGGTTGGAGCGTAGGCTCTTAGAGCCAGAGAGTCTAGAACGGCTCCGATGTATTCTATTCGTTGAGTGGGGGTCAACTGGGATTTCTTGAAGTTGACCCGCAGACCGAGGCTCTGCATAAGGGCGAGGCAATGTGAAACGTCGTCCTTGGCTTTTTGTTGGGTCGGGGAGCAGATCAACCAATCGTCTATGTACGGGAACACTTGGACGCCTTGCAGTCGCAGATGAGCAGCCACCGGTGCCATGCACTTCGTGAATACCCTCGGAGCGGTGGAGAGGCCGAAGGGTAGGCATGTGTACTGGTAGATGTTGCCGCCCACCTGGAATCGGAGGAAACGACGATGTTCCCTCCTGATGGACACGTGAAAGTAGGCGTCCTTCAGGTCGATGACGGTGAACCAGTCCCCGTGGTTGATCAGCGGGAGGATGGAGTGAAGGGTTACCATCCGGAACTTCCTCGCGTCGATATGCTTGTTGAGAAGACGGAGGTCCAGGATGGGACGTGCCCCCCCGTCTTTTTTGTCCACAAGGAAGTATCGGGAGAAGAACCCTTCGTGAGACTCCGACGCTGCGACCGGCTCTATGGCGCCCTTCTCTAGGAGAGCTGTTAGTTCCTCCTGGAGCGGTGGGGATGGATCGGTGATGCGGATCCGTCCGACAGTAGGGCATCTCTCGAACTCGATCGCGTAGCCAGAGTCTAAGATGGTTAAAACCCATCGGTCTGTGGTGATGGCAGACCACGCCGATAGGTAGTCGGAGAGGGGGCGGTAGGGTAGAGTCTCGGTCACGGAAGAGTCAAACACGTTGTTTGCCCTTCCGTTCCGTACGCTTGCCAGTCTGAGGCCGTTGCTGGTAGCGTGGACGGTTGGGTTGTTGGCGCTGCCGGTAGGGCTGGTACCGGGAGTAGTCCCCTTGTCTCTGTGGCAGGCGAGGTTGATAGGATGGGCCCGCCTGAGACGTCGACGGCTGGTCCTGATGGTAACGGCCGGACCCACGGTGTGGAGGGCGGAGCTGTTTTATCGTGGCGTAGTCCCCTTTCAGCTCTCCCAAGGAGGTGTCGGTCTCCTTGGCGAAGAGGCCCTCGCCATCGAAGGGAAGCTCCTCCACGAGCCGCTTGACATCGTCCTGCAGGTTAGCCGAACGGAGCCAGGCGTGGCGACGGAGCTGGATGGCGGAGGCCAAGTTTTTTGCCTCCGACTCGGTGACGTGGCGGCCGGTGCGGATTTGCTGGAGGGCGAGGTGGTTGCCCTCCATGCAGAGTTTTTCAAAGTCCGCTTGTCGATCAGGTGGCAGCAGTGACTTGAACGACTCCACTTGCTCCCAGAGTCGACACTGGTAGCCTCCCATGGCCGTCGCGTAGTTGGACGCACGGAAGGACAAGGAGGCATTGGCGTAGAACCTCCTGCCCAGTGCGTCCAGCTTCTTCCCTTCCTGGGTCGACGGGATGGGAGTGCTGCTGATCGGCGTCCGGTGTTGGGAGCCCTTGACCACTCGGGAGTTCGGTGCCGGGTGAATGTGCAGAAAGTTGGAATCGTCCAGCAGTCTGTACATAGAGTCCACTCTGTTGGATACGGAGTGCGAAGAAACCGGCTTCTTCCACACCTCCTTGGCCGCTTTAGCAATCTTAGGGAGCAGTCCGAGGCGGACGGGGACCAACTCCTTGCGGTCGGCCAAGCCGCAGACGACATCCTCACAGTCGTCCAGGGGAGCCTCCGCCCGAATCCCAAGGGTGGATCCGAGGCGAGTGATCAGTCCGGTGTAGGTCTTCAAATCCTCCGGCTGGGACCCGTGGACGGCGCCGATGTTGTCGTCCGGGGACTTGTCGACCGCAACCGGCGGTGGCTGATGTTGCTCCTCCTCCTGATCCGACGAGTCGGAGTCTCCTGACCGCTCCGAGACGCTGGGCGGTGGCAGGTAGACCTCGGGGTCCGAGTCCGACCAGTACGGCCTGGCGGATCTCGGATCGCTCCCCGGCAAAGGCAGCTGGTACGGAGGGAGAGAGGCCTCCGACCGCGCCTGTTCCACCCTCTGCCGCTTCGGTGCGGGGCCCTCCTCACGGAGCGGTGGTGCCTCCGTGGCTGGTGGTGAGGGCAGAGGGCGCTCCCACGGTGTCGTCTGCGGGCCCTGGAGCTCGGCGTGCAGTTTCCGCACCATCGCCTCGATGTACGGGGCGATGAGGCTCAACTGGGGCGGCGGTTCGGTAGCCGGACCAGGAACCACGGAAGGGCTGCGGAGGGAGGAAGACCTGTGCGGTGGTACAGGTGGAGGAGTCTCCGGCGGCGGTGGAGGGCTGTGGGCCCTCTCCGGCGTGGCGTCCCGGGCCTCGGTCGACATCCTACCCGGCGTAGGTGGAGCTGCGACCGGGGCGGATGCTAGGGAGCGTGGCGGCGAAAGGTGAGCCGGTGCCGGGGTCGGAGGAAGAGAAGACGAAGAGCTACGGCGCTTCTTTTTCTCTTTTTTGTCCTTCTTCTTCTTCTCCTGCTCCTTCTTCCGCCTGAACAGTTCAGAGGCCGAGGGCCTGGAAGAAGAAGCGGAGGTTGAAGGAGCAGACGTGGAAGCGGCCTGCTCTGGAGCTGGGGGAGCCGGTGGTGCCAGTGCGGCCTCCATGAGGTAGGCTTGAAGGCGGTACTGGCGGTTCTTGATGGCGGCCTTCGAGAAGCCGCGACAGACTTCGCAGGTCTGGACCTGGTGACTCTCCCCGAGGCAGCGAAGACAACGCACGTGCCCGTCCGAGCTAGGGAACTTTCTCTTGCAGGACGGACACTGCTTGAACGCTGCCGCTGAGGCCATCCACCGAAGTAGATGGCCGAAGAGAAAAAATTATCCCGGCCGGGAGGCCCCGACACGAGATGTTGGTCTTTTTTTTTTTTTTTTTTTTTAAACGGCGGCTGAGGGCGAGCCCCAGCCACACGAGGACCAAGGGAACAAGTCCCCTAGTCCGAAAAAATTGTAAGGTAGGAAAAATTGGAAGATTCTGAGACAATCTCAGCAAAGTACTCACAGCTTTTTTTCCAGGCTCCTGCTTGCGCAGCGGAAAAAAGCAAACTGAGGGGAGAGCGCGAAATGGCGCCTAAAGGGGTTGGGCATGGTGGGCGGTCCCACATTCAAAACTCTTATCCAATCAGCTTTCCAGCTCCGCTCCGGATTCAGCGCAGGCGCAGAACCCATCAGTGTGCATCCCCAAACAACACGAAGGAGAACAAATAATTATGTGCCGTATCTGATTCTGAATATCGGCGATCATCATGGTGATCTAATCAGCCATGAAGAGTGTTCTGGGAACCATACAGTGCAGCGGCCTTCCATCCGCCTTCGGTATCGCAGTGATAATAACTTCATGTCAGACATTATTCTGGGTTGGAAGGGTTTTTTGCTGGAGAAACGCCGCTCAGGGAATGCCCAAATGAGGCTCCTTTCATGTCCCCAAGAGTTGGGACAGAGACAGGCACTCAGTCCGTCACGCAGCACCCAGGTGTCGAATGGCTGACTAGCCAGCCTTCCAGCTAACAAGGTGAGCTTCTTAACCACTGAGCCACTGCAGCTCCTTGTATCACAGTGCGACCCCCGTACCACTGATCCAGTTCTGCGAGTCACTTTCTGGTCCTGAGCCCTTTGGGCACACAAAGTTCTCCTCATCAAGATGGATTCAAGTGGGATTTAATCCACTTGGGGACCATCACCCTTCCCTGTGGACTTTGCCATCCAAAGGCGTTAGTCTTCAGGGTGGTCAGGTTACGAATGGCATTGAGTCGCTGGCCATAGGGTCTAATCCAGGCCTTTCCCAACCTTTGGTTGTCGAACTTCAATTCCCAAAAACCTAACTCAATTCCCCAAAGCACTGATCAGCCAATGTACCAATTTAGGCTTCTGGGAACTGAAGCCCCCTTGTGGGGCATATGCCCCACATTGGGAACCATTGGTCTACTCTATGACCATAGCAGGATAACCTGGCCAAACTGACGCAGAACAAATAGCTGCATCAAAGAAGCAGCTACATCAGTCATGCGCCCACCCCACCTATTTCTTGACTTTCCAATAAAGGTCCTTCCTCTCAGCCAGCAAGAGATGCTGAAGATCCCTGCCATAAAACTCCAGCTGCAACATAACGGAGCAAAAAATTCCTACCTCCTCAAAATTTGCAATCCAAAGAAGCTCTCGGCTACTACTTCTCATTAGGAACATTGTTTTCTACTAGCAATCAACCCCAAATATCCTTTCCTTTAGATGGTTTCACACAACATATTCTGCCTTCAACAGGCACAGGGATAAAGACGCAGAAGCGCTCTGACCAGAAGTTTTATTAAACTAAACGAAGCCAAAACAATTTAAATCACATTTACAGCAGCAAATGGTAAAAAAAACCCACCTACAGCCTTCACCCCAAAGGACCTACTTCAAGTCTTGTCCTTACACTTTCCCCAAAGGAATACATTAAGTCATAAGGACTAGTGACTTGCTTTTCAAAGACAATATATAAACTCCACCAAGCCTCCTCTACTTAGCACAGAACCCACCCACCCACCTCGCTGCTATTTGAACTGAGTTCAAATCATCCAGATCACTCCATCTTCTTGCTTCAATCTGGAGAGTGTGGTAGAACTATGTTTTAGAAGACTATGATTTAATACTGAGTTTTAAATGACAGGGACTGCAGTGGGTTAATGGTTAAGACACTGAACTTGACGACTGGAAGGTCGGCAACTCAGCAGTTCACGCCCAGAGTGCTGCATGACGGAATGAGCACCCGTCTCTATACCAGCTCCTGCCAACCTAGCAGTTTGAAAGCAAGAAATTGCAAGGAGATAAATTGGGACCACTTTGGTGGGAAGGTAAACGGCGCTCCGAGCACTCCGGTGTCCAAGTCATGCCTGCCACATATCCACGGAAATGACTGCAGATGCAGACATCGCTGGCTCTTTGGCTATAAGCGGAGGTGAGCACTGAACCCTAGAATTGGATATGACTGGCTTACGAGCAAGGGGGACCTTGACCTTTAAATGACTGTTGCATTTTAATGTCCTTTCTTTCTGTTTTCGTTTAGTTATTGTACCCCATTCCTGATCAAGGACCACAGGTACTATCTTAAACAAACAGACACGCGTGCCATACGTCCCGGAAAACCAGGATTGTCCCAGGTTCAAGGTCGGAAAAATTGTCCTGGCCAGTTCAATAAAAATCATGTTAAAGTCCCGGATTTTTAAAACTTACTGATTGTGTATTGTAACACACCATTTAAATAAATTCGAACTCTCACCATCAAAGGAGCAATTTCCTGCCACACTGGAGTTGGAGTATACCTGGAGACAAATCTTAATGTCCTCACCTCACACCATCACCTGATAAGCGTGACCAGTGTGTTTCCTGGAACTGAGGACGTTAAGAGTTGACCGTGACACAACTTCTCAGAAGTACAACAGGTCATCTTACAGTAAGAATTAACTGTTGTAAATAAATTCATTTATGCATTGATATGTTTAATGTGAAAGTGTTTTATAGCTTTCATTATATTATTATTATATTATTTTGTAGATAACCCGCCCATTTTTGTCAAGTATACTTCTGTCCCGGTTTTGTGAGAGAGAATTATGGCAACCCTAGACACACGACTCTGGTCGAAGAAGCAAACGGCAAAAAATGGGGTTGCCGAACATTTTATAGCCTCAAATCTATTAACGTTTGACCCTACAATATTGAAATCATTCCTATAAGTTGTCTGTGATGTTTGGACAATCAAATGGATATAAAACAATGTCACAGGCAGTTTAAGAAGCATCAAATACTTTTCTCCCCACCCCCAAAAAAAACCCAATTAGGACTAGTATTTTCCATTTAATAGCTACATTTTAAAATGCCACATTCCGCACATAACTCAAATAGAGGGATGGGAAGGTTAATTCTAACACACACACACACACGAACTACAACATCATTTCCTACCTAAACCCACATCCTGCCCCTTCTAGGAGAACCAGGGCAAATTAATTAGGCTTAATCCTCGTTAGCTCTGTATGTTTCCTTTGAATCCTGTTACCACATTCCTTCATGCAATCAACTGCCCTAAAGAAAGAAAGGTGGGGAGGGGGGGAAAATCCCAGAATTTCCCCATTATGGTCTCCTTGGAAAGGTTATGACCCCTCTTTGCCTGCAGCCTTATGACCTCTTATTTCTGTCTGTCGGGATTGGAGATCTTTGCAGACCAATTTATATTTGCACTTCATTACTTAAATCAGAAAAGCCAAGCTAAAATGTTTTAACATTTCAACCCAGGGTGGCGGGGTAGGGGGTGGGGTGGGGACAGGGGAGAGAGAAATAGCCTCTTTCTTCCAAACTTTCCTAGAAATGAACAAAAGGACATTCAGAGCGACGTCCTCCGATTGTAAAACCACGCGCTTGTCTGCTCAAGGAGTCAGCCCTCCTATATTAGCAGAATTGGGAGGCATCTTTCATTGGGTTGGGTGGCTGTTCCATTTGGCCGATGAGCGTCAACAAGCGCGTCAAGGTTTCAGGCAAGGAATTCGTTCTCTTTCGTGTCCTGATCAAACCCTGGAGTGCCAAAATGAAGCCACTTTCTTGGCTTTGGCCAAACTTAAGTCCTCACCGGTGCTTGTTTCTGGCAGTCGTCAGCAGACTGGATGAGCAGGATTCTGGATCTCTCCACGTTCATACAGCAAGTTTTTGTCTGCCCACTTAAGCATGTTGGTCTTGCATTTATCCACTCCAACCCCCAGGGTCCTCTAAGTGACGTAGGGGAGATTGAGTTCTTCAGCCATATCCTCCTTTAATGTTGCTCCTTGTCCAATGAGCTCCTTCCTCCATCTTCTAGTGTGGTTTTGCTCTTGCATACCCTCAAGAAATTGCAAGTAGATCAATAGGGACCACTTCGGTGGGAAGGTATATAGCGTTTTGTACGCTCCGGTGTCTAGTCATGCATCATGCCACATGACCACGGAAACCTCTGCAAAAGAAGACACCACCGGTTCTTCATCTATGAAACAGAGATGAGCACTTAAACCTAGAGTCAGATATGACTGGCTTTCAAGCAAGGGTGACCTTACCCCCAAGAATGTTTGTTCTTGCCATAAAGCTCTCCCTGGATCTGAGTTGGTGGACTTAAGGCTCAAATCCATTCAGAGGATTTTGTAGAGGGTCCTTCTCTTGCTTCGTTCTCCCGACATCCACTGCTACTTCTCTCCTGATCTTAGGTGGGGAGATACCAACAAGAAGGTATGTTTTCTCAACTGGTGCAGGTTTGAGGCATCAAGTCACTATGCGCATTGCTTCATCAAAGCAATAAAATGGGGCTATTGTCTCCCGAAATATTGTGCAACTTTCTAGTTCTCACTGCACACATTCCATTAGTGAGACACAGAAGCAATCTACTTCAGATGTTACATTTTCACAACAAATACAGAGGATTTACGTTATCCAAACCAAAAGCAGTGCTTCTGAAACCACTGTCTTTTGCAAAAATATTTTACAATACAGGTGCCTCCCCTTATCCATGGGGATATGTCTGAAGACCTACAGTGGATACCTGAAACCACTGATACCACCAAAACCTGTATCTACACTGGACAGTGGCCGGTAATGGCCACTTCTGGTATTGTGCCATACAAATACATATGCCAGGGGTGGCCAAACTACAGCCTGTGGGCCAGATCCAGCCCCTGATGCCAATTCATCCAGGCCATGCTGCCCTCGTCACTCCCAGAAGCTGTAGTTTGGGCACCCCAGTTTAAGCAGAATTGGGCACCCCAGTTTAAGCAGAGAAAATGGCAGCCTAAAAAAATCTATCACATCCCATTGCAAAACATATCTGTTGCAAAACAGATTGCAAGGTACATTTTACTTCTGCTTCCAGTGGGAGGATCCACGTGACTGGCCCACTGAACCATGTGACCAGCCCGTGGCCCAAAAAGTTTGGGGACCCATGACATATACAGTATATGTATTACCATATATGCTCGACTTTAAGCCATCCCGAATATTTGGACCTCTAAAACTAGGAAAATAGATTGACCCAAGTATAAGTTGGGGGTGGAAAATGTATCAGCTGCTAGTGCGTTTCAGTCATTAAAATACGGTAAAATTAATTAATTTAGACATTTGTGTGGTTATTTTTTTGAATGTTTATGTTGACCCGAGTATAAGTCGAGTCCATTTTTGGACTTCATTTTGGAGGCTAAAAAACCTAGACTTATACTCGAGTATATAAAAAACTAGACTTATACTCGAGTATATCAGTATTTCACTGATTTTTTTATTGAATATTTTTAGACACACAAATACTGAACTAACGGATACAGGGGACTACCTGTATTGTAAGGGGAATTTTTTTTACAAAAGACCCCCGTTTCAAATGTATCACCTTAGTTTCATAGAACTAGAAGAAAAAAGAAAACAATGATTCCTTTCTGCTCCTGCAAATTCACTGGCAGGTACTTCTCTCTCCTCAATCAAAATCCACCCTCAACAGCCAAATCATTTTCATCTTCAACATTTTCAAGGCTATTTCTTTGCAGAAGCCAAGCTGATTCTTCCATAGCAATGTTTGTTCTTAGAGCAGTTATTATTTCATAATAACCAGGTGAAGTTGACAGTTCTGTACTGTTTATTTCCACCCCCACAACCCCCTTTAAAACTGTGCTCAGTTCAATTATCCTTTGTTTAATATTAAACAATCGATTCAACCAGTTTTATTTCTCAATGTTTGCTTTTCAAACCTTTCTTCCTATTCTTTCAGATTCTGCGCAGCTCGTGGCAGGAGGGGGAAATTAACTTGTGGCATGTGACTTTGGAAGGAGATTTAAAATCCCATTACGAAGACAAATCGCCCTTAACTACAATCAGGTTTATATATAGTGACCCCGGTTGGGTTGACATAAAAGTCGCATAACAAAAGGAAATCCATAGAAAATAGTGGCTTGGTTTATGGATGTATTCATTTAATTATTTTGGGGACGGGGGGGGCATGGATTAATTGGTTTACAATTCATTCCTATGGGAAACCACGTTTTGGTGAATGTCTTTTCGGTTTCAATGCATTCCTATGGGAAACTGGATTCGATGCATTCCTATGGGAAATTTGGTTAAAGTAATTTTCACTGTTTGAAACGTACTGGAGAATGCATTCATTACGCTAACCGAGGTTCCACTGAGGAGATAAGGGTTGCTTTTTGGGCACTAATTTTCAAACAAATACCCGTATATACTTGAATATAAGCCGACCCAAATATAAGCCGAGGTACCTAATTTTGAACCGAGAAACCAGGAAAACAGATTGACCCAAATATAAGCCGAGGGTGGCAAATGCAGAAGCTGCTTAGTGAGTTTCAATAATCAAAATACGGTACATGAAAATAAGATGCAGCAGAAAGGAGTTTTCTCCATGCCAATCGAGATGCGCCGACGACAGGACGGGAGAAGTGGGTGGTGAAGGCTATTAGCCGCCACTGCCTTTTCCCATTGCACTCAGTGACCCGAGTATAAGCCGAGTCCAGTTCTTAACCTCAATTTTTAGGACTGAAAACCTAGGCTTATACTCGAGTATATACAGTACCCGCTTCCATTTTCAACAGAGGATGTTCATTTCCAAGGCCGATTTTCAGATTCTTCAACTAAACAAAAGGGTTAGAACAGGGAAATAAACATCCACACAAGTTGTTCTGACACTAGAAAACAGAACTTTTGGCTGTTTTTAAAGCCAATGGGGACAAACATACAAAAATCCAACCCAACGCAATTTCATTCACCTTGACATGAACGTTTCGACCTGTACAGGTTCAAAAGCTGTGTCACAGTTTCCAAAAAGCTCTCTTTGCAAGCTCAAGCAAACATCTCAATTCCAGGAAAAAAGAAAAGAAGATATTCAGCTTTTTTACATTTCACTTAGTTTGCAGTTTAAGGGAAGTCCCTTTCCCCAGCCCCCTAAAAAACGTTCTGACCCCAAATCCGGGCTGGTCAAACCAATTTCTGTTAACCATTGCTAGTTGTCTAGGTGACATTCCATAAACTCATTGACCAAAACGTGTACTTTTGGGGGCAGAAGGGGGGGGGAGCTTGCAGGGAAAAGGAAGTTTCAATTACTTTGTGAAGCCATGTAGAAAAATCAAAGATCTAAGCAAACTTTATTAGATATGACAGGCAAAAGGGCAGCAGTTAGACTTTCCGTCACAGAGACAGAAAATAATTTATGGTTTCCCTTGTTTTTTAACTACTAATGCCATGAAACGAAAGCAACACATTTGAAACAAGCGTCTTTTGCAAAATTATTTTACCATTTTACATATACACTCACAAACGTATATAATATTGCAAACTACATTTGCAAGATATTCTAGTTTCAAATGCACTGCTTTAGTTGAGAGAGTAAAATAAAGAGATTGCACATATTCCAGGGATCAGCAAACTTGGCTCTCCAGATGTTCTTGGGCTTCAATTCCCAGAAGTCCTGATCAGCAGGCATACTGACTTGGGCTTCTGGTAATTGAAGTCCAAGAACACCTGGAGAGCCAAGTTTGCAGATCCCTGACATATACCAACACTTAGATCAGAGGTGCCCAAACTTTTCGGGCCGCAGGCCGGTCATGTGATTTAGCGGGCCGGTCACATGGTTCCTCTCACCAGAAGTGGAAGTAAAAGATGCCTTGAAATCTGTTTTGGAGCAGGATGAGAGATTTTAAGCTGCCATTTTCTCTGCTTAAACCAGGGGTGCCCAAACCATGACCCACGGGCCGGATCTGGCCCCTGATGCCAATTCCTCTGACTCATGCTGCCCTTGTCGGTCCCAGAAGCGGAAGTGAAACACGCTACAGGCATGTTTTGCTTCCACTTCCAGGTTCAATGAGGGTAGTACAGGCTGGATGAATTGACATTGCGGTCCAATCCGGCCCATGGGTCATAGTTTGGGCACCTCCTGACTTAGATGAACTCCACCTGGACAGTCATCTGAAGCAAACATTCAAGGCCTCACTCTTTGTATACCTCAGAGGAGGAATAATTAAACTTCACATTTCCTTCAAGTCACTTTCTTCAGGTGCTGCAAGGAAGCAAGGAAGGTTTGCCAAGGGAAATTAAGATCTCTCTTCTTGGGATAAATCCAGCAGCTAGTCTCCATTGAATGAATGGGAGTTTCAAAGTCAAACCTTACACAAATCCCCATTGATTCAGCAGATCTTCTCCAGCTGAAACTGACAAATGGACCTTGAAAACTATGAGTACACCCTCTGGGCTTCAGAAGAAATGAGCAAATTCAAGGCTTTTGGATTTGCAAGTAGAAGTAGCTATCAACATTAAGATGGCTGCAGGATTGGTCTCGGTAAAATCAGGATCACCTTAAATGAGCCCAACCCACACAAATATGGCAAGCGATGAGAAACCTGGGGAACATAGTGAAAAATAGAGACATCACATTGCAAACAAAAATTCGTATAGTCAAAGCAATGGTATTCCCAGTGGCAATGTATGGTTGTGAGAGCTGGACCATTAGGAAAGCTGAGCGCAGAAGAATAGATGCCTTTGAGATGTGGTGTTGGAGGAGAGTTTTGAGAGTCCCCTGGACAGCGAGGAGAACAAATAGGTCAATCTTAGAAGAAATTAACCCTGACTGCTCCTTAGAAGGTCAAATAATAAAGATGAAGCTAAAGTACTTTGGACATCAAATGAGAAGAGAGGATTCGCTTGAGAAAGCCTTGATGCTGGGAAAGGTCGAGGGCAAAAGAAGAAGGGGGCAGCCCAAAATGAGATGGCTAGATGGTATTGTAGACACAATGGGCACAGAGCTGAGCGAGTTGAGGAGGAGGGTGGAGGACAGAAGTGCCTGGTGGACAGTGGTCCATGGGGTCGCAAAGGGTCGGAATCGACTGTGCGACTGAACAACAAAGTTCTTGTATTACTTCCATGGGAGGAAAAGCGATCTGTTGAAGATTTCTCCTCCTGGAGTCTCTCTCCTTCATGTCCGACAGGAAGCGAAATCATGGTCTGAGCTTCCTTGTGGATAAGAACCAAGACGATCATTTGAGTTTCCAAAGAGGCAACCAACAATCCAATCTTCTACTTCCATTTTCTACACCAAGGGTTGGATTAAAGTTCCCATTATCCATCATCCTTGGCTGGAATTTGCGGGATTTCCCCTTTGACAGGTTGGCCAACCCCACCACCTCAGGTCAGGGCTCAAGTTCATAACAAATGCATTCCCACCTGTTAATAGCAGTTCGTCTATGACCATGATGGCCAACCTTGGCACTCCAGGTGTTCTGGGACTTCAATTCCCAGAAGCCCAAGTCAGCACTCCTGCCGAGCATGGCTTCTGGGAATTGAAGTTCAGGAACATCTGGAGTGCCAAGGTTCGCCATCATTGGTCTACGACCGGGGACTTCAGGTGAGAAAACAATCCTAATTCTCCAACCAGCCTCCAACACACAGTTCAAAAGTTTTATTAGCTGTAACTAAACTTTAGCAGATACATTTCATTTCAAACTGGGGGGCAGGGAAGGAATAAAAACATTTGAAAACAAGGAAACCACCAGATATTGGTGTCATTACAGACCAATTTGGCCTTATGGTAAACTCAGAGGGTCAAATCAGAAACTCAGGAAGGAAGAATCAGGCCCAGTTACCTCTACTTTCCCCACCCCTGTTTATAGAGGTACAATGGAACCTCGGTTTAATAAATTAATGCATTCTCTGGGACTTTTGGTATTACAAAAAAAATTGTAAACTGAATTTCCCATAGGAATGTACTGAATCCAATTTCCCATAGGAATGCATTAAAACCAAACTACATTAACCAAACACAGTTTTCCATAGGAATGCACTGAAACCCAATTAATCCGTTCCAAAAAAAAATTCTGTAAACCGAGGCATTCTTTTCAATGGATTTTCATTTGTAAACCGAAAATTATGTTAACTGAGGCATTTGTAAACCGAGGTTCCACTGTAATCAAGGCCTGTTTGGTTTAAGACGAAAGGAAAAAGGCTTAGCAAATCAATTTCCCCCAGTAAAATTAGCCCCATTAATTCATTTAGGGGCTGTGTCATTAAAATTAATTCCATTAATTTACAGGCTATTTGTTCTCAACACCATCAACAGAATCAAAACAAAAGTGTTGTGATACTTTTAAGTACAGTAAAACCCCGGGTTACAACCGCCTCGGTTTAAGTTTGCTGTGGTTTACAACGGCAAATCCTATGGAGATGCTGTCCCAGTTTACAAATTTTGAATGTACTGCATATACTCGAGTATAAGCCTAGTTTTTTAGTCCTAAAAATGAGGTCGAAAAGTGGCCTCGGCTTATACTCGGGTCACTGAGTGTGGTGGGAAAAGGCAGTGGCGGCTAATAGCTTTCACCACCCCCTTCTCCCGTCCTGTCACGGTGCATCTCATTTGGCGTGGAGAAAATTTCTTTCTGTTGCATCTTATTTCCATGTACCATATTTTGAGTATTGAAACTCACTAAGCAGCAGCTGGATTTGCCACCCTTGGCTTATACTCGGGTCTCACCCTTGGCTTATACTTGGGTGGTACTGCCGCCGCCAACGAGAACACCTGTGGCTAGACTGTGTTGTATCGTATATTTTCGACCATAGTGTATTTTCTTTTGATTGAATTGCATTTTTCTGATTGTGTTGTGCTTTTGCTTTCATGACTATATTGAGTGTATTATATTTGTTATATTGATATGTTGTTGCTTTTATATTTGATACTGTAACATTGTGAGCCGCTCTGAGTTGCTTCGGCAAGGAGAGTGGCATATAAATACAAATATAATAATAATAATAATAATAATAATAATAATAATAATAATAATAATAATAATAATAATAATAATAATAATAATAATAATAATAATAATAATAATAATATTTCCTGGTTTCTCAGGTCAAAATTAGGTACCTCGGCTTATATTCAGGTAGGCTTATACTTGAGTATGCACAGTATTTTTCCCCTTTTTTTGTTTGTTTTTCAATGCATCCCTATGGAAGTTTCAGTTTACAGGTTTTTTGGGTTACAATGGAGGCTTTTGGGATGTACCTCCAACATAACCTGGGGTTTTATGGTATCTGCCAGTCTTGAAATGTTCCACAATATTGTTGTCTTCAGTGCTGAGACACAACAACATAGCCACCTCCCTGAAAGCCTCTTTCTTTAAGTGCGTTTATTTGCTACTGTTAATATTCAGGAGGATCTTCTCTTTCCGGGGCTTAAATTGTCATAACAGTTTGCAAAGTTTCATGGCTAAGTGGGAATCCTAACCTCCACCTGCTCAATCTAAACAGAACCTCCCGTTCTCCCAAATACAGTGAGATTTTGACCAACCAGAATGCATACATCAGCTTTGCCCCTAAGTGTCTCCACAACATAGTATGCTACTCCAATATGAAGTCCATTCACACATGCAAAACAAGTTGACATTGCTGTTAATGAAGCCATGCACGTAGTGACAGGATGCCTCAAAGCAGTTGAGAAAATATACCCTCTTGTTGGTATCCCTCCACCTAAGATCAGGAGAGAAGTAGCAGTGGATGCCAAGAGAATGAAGCAAGAGAAGGACCTTCCACATCTTCTGAATGGAGATGAACCTCAAGTCCACCAGCTCAGATCTAGGAAGAGCTTTATGGCAAGAACAAACATTCTTGAGGATACACAAGAGCAAAACCAAATTAAAAGATGGAGGAAGTTCATTGGACAAGGAACATTCAAGGAGGAGATGACTGAGGAACTCAACCTCCCCTACGTCACTTAGAGGACCCTGAATAGGCTGAGGGTTGGAGTCCCTAAATGCAAGTCCAACAGGCTCAAGTGTGGGGCTGCTGGCAGACGACAGCACACTGTGTGAATGTGGAGAGATACATGATCCGGCTCATTTGCTGGTCTGCCGAATACTGCCAGAAACATGCACCAGTGAGGATTTAAGTTTGGCCAATGACAAAGTCAAGAAGGTGGCTTCATTTTGGCAATTTTGATCTGGACAGGAAAGAAGACCAACCCTGAGAGAATTCACAAGTGTCTCTGGTTATATTCCTTACGCAAAGGTGTAAAACCCACACAATTTTTAATGAGCCAGATATATTTTTTTTTACTGCAAACATCAATGTTCAAATCCCTGAAGATGGTGAATGTACAAAAACCCTCCTGGAACCCATGACTTACGAACATGAAAGGTGACCTCAATGCACAAGGCTTGCCGAGTTAATAGGATCTTTTTTTAAGACACTCTGCGGGAATAGCTAGTATCACTGCGGATGTTTCTGAGAACAGAGACATTTGGGGGGCACTCATTTCCTTCAAGGAAAGGTGAACTGAGCATGGCGTTAAGACGGAAAGGAAACTCCAAGAATTAAACAGCTTCAATCTCATGATCTGCTTAGTCTTGGTCATAAACTAAGCAGAGTCTGGTGCCATTAAAAGCGGTGGGTGGTAAACTGGTGAGTTACTAGCATGGTAACTTTTTCTTCTTCTTCTTTCCTAAGTGACGTGTCTGATTCCAAATATTGACTACCCTCAAGGCGATCAACCATGAAGATTGTCCTGGGGCCAATATAATGCAGTGGCCTTTCATCTGCCTTCCACATCGCAGTGTGACAACCGTACCACTGATCAAGCTCCAGGAATCACTTTCTGCTCCTGAGCCCTTTTAGCTCACAAAATCCTCCCCAGCCCCAGGCCAGGATGGATGACGCTGCTGCCCTCCATCAAGGTGGACTCAAGTGGGATTTAATCCACTTGGGGACCATCACCCTTCCCAGTTGACTTCACCACCCAACGCCATTAGTCGTCAGGGTTGTCAGGTTAGTTAACACTTGACGTTGAGTCACTGACAGTATGGTCTACTCTATTATTATAGCAGGATCACCTGGCCAGACTGATAACATGGTAACTGCTCAAATAATTTTCAAAATACAGTAATACCTCGGATAACGCTAAGACTTGGTTCCACAAGTCTTGGTGTTATCCGATTTTTAGTGTTATCTGATCCATATTAAAATCCTATGGGATGGATCAGATAACGTTAAAGCTCCATAGAGATACACTGTAACCACACAGGCTTTAGCGGTTGTTATCCAATCCATCCCACAGGACCTTAACGTTATTCAATCCAATTCTCCTCCCCAGGTTACTTAACATTATGCGATTTTAGCATTATCTGAGGTACAGTACTACTGTAGATGCAAAGTGGGCTCCTGAACGTATGTGCACAGTATTTATCATGGATGGGTCATTTTCCAGCATCTGGGGCTATCTCTCTTTCCCCTAGACCCTTGGTCTGCAAATAGTGGCTCTCCAGGTGTTTTGGACTTCAATTCCCAGAAGCCTCGATCAACAGTAGTGCTGACTTGGGCTTCTGGGAATTGAAGTCCAAAACACCTGGAGAGCCACTATTTGCAGACCACTGCCCTAGACCAGTGGTCAGCAAACTTGGCTCTCCAGCTGTTCTTGGACTTCAGTTCCCAGAAGCCCTGATCAGCAGGAGTGCTGACTTGGGCTTCTGGGAATTGAAGTCCAAGAACACCTGGAGAGCCAAGTTTGCAGACCCCTGCCCTAGACCAGTGGATCCCAATGTGGGACCCAGGTCCCACAAGGGGGCCTTCAACTCCCAGAAGCCTAAGTCAGTCCGTTGGCTGTTCAGTGCTTTGGGGAATTGACTTAGGCTTCTGGCAATTGCAATCCAAAAATCAAAGACTGTGAAATACTGCCCTAGACCTTGGAGTCCACTGACCCCAAGCAGCCTAGAAAACCCTGGGTTCCATTCCTGACACCCGGAGGTACGGCAGGAGGACTTCTATCTAAGCCCTGAATTGTAACTGATGGTCACCATGGAATATGGTATTGCCATAGTCAACTGACGGGCACAATAAACGCATTGAATTGGTTGGAATATTGTAATAGAATGGACCAGGTATAAAACAAGTGGTGGAGTTCAAATGCCAAGGAACAACATAATAATAGATAATATTGAAATGCAATCTCCTCCTGGACCACCCTGGAACCACTGGATCCCGTCTGATTCAATAAGCTAAACAGGGTCATTTCTAGTTAGTCCTTAGATTGAGGATTCCACCATGGACTTCCCACTGGGAAAGTCTTCTGCTAAAACCATAGAGTACTGGTGCTGCCGGAGCTGCGGTGGCTTAGTGGTTAAGAAACTGAACTGGTTGACTGAAAGGCTGGCAGGTTGGCAGTTTGAGACCCAAGTACTGCATGATGAAGTGAGCTCCCGTCTCTGTCCCAGCTCCTGCCAACCTAGCAGTTCGAAAGCCAAAAACTGAAAGGACATAAACAGGTACCATTCAGCGGGAAGGCAAACAGCATTCCATGCACTCCAGGGGCTAGTCATGCCTGCCACATGCCCACGGAAATGTCTGCAGATGCTGACAGAGTTGGCTCTTTGACTGTAAACAGAGATGAGCACTGAACCCTAGACTCGGATACGACTGGCTTTTGAGCAAGGACGACTTTTACCTTTACTGATGCAGCCAATCGGAGCTGACAATGCTAACCCAGGAGGACCAAGATCAGCAGAAAGCAGCTTTGGAGACCCCCGTGTTTTCCTGTACAACCACAGCATCACAACGGGAGTGCTTGTGTGTACAAACACACACACAGGTCTGCCTGCAATACCTTCTCCAAAGGGTGTTGTTGCTAACGTTCATTTAATCCACCAGCTCCCATCGACAGAAACCAGATCGTCCTTAACAAGAGCGACACTGAAATGACTGTTTGTGTTTGACTTCTCGCCGGCCCCTAGCTAGCCAGCCAGCTGCTGCAGCCGACGTTTCCGCACATCGGCTACGCAAGCCATCCCACTCGCTCGCACAAACTGCCCACTGTACCGCAGAAGCCACTGCACAATACGGCCTCTGTCGGGAAGGCCGAGCGCTCCTTGGCGGCACATTCCTTCTGACCCGAACCTGAAGCATTTCTTCTGGAAAGTAAGGCAGAGTTTATTCAAACTGAGCGGACGCAGGAAGGCGGGGGAGCAAACGGGCAAACCGAGGAAGCCTAAGCCAGGCAGGCAGGCAACAAGCATTGCCGTGCCCACCAGATGCCACATGCCCAGTCGTCCTGGTGCCTCTCTCTTCTCAAAATCTGAGGTGCGACCAGTCAAGGATAGATTGGGAACAACATCATTTGGGGGGGGGGGAGTGGATCCCCCTTCCACTTTTAACAGTGACCCTAAGTTACTGTGGAACCAACAATATTCCAGCTACTAAAACTGCTGGCTTTCCAGCCAAGTTCAGACTAGACTTCTATGTTGCAGTCAATAGACCCTTGAAGACTAACCCAAATCAGCCAGCTGGCTGGAAAAGGCCGCTGGGCTGCTAGTCTACAGACCAGAGAAACAGTCTGCCAGTTCTTAAAGAACTTTGCAAGCCACCAGTCCTTTTCCAACCACAATCTAAGGTTTTGGATTTAAACCCAGTTATGTAGGCGACCACATGGTGGACCCAGAAAAAGCTGAAGGTCGGAGAGACTACATGCAACCCAACATGCTCAAGTGGGGGCTGATGGCGGAGACCAACACGCTGTGTGAATGTGTGAAGAGATACCGAATCTGGCTCATTTCCTGGCCTGCCAATCGCTGCCAGAAACACGTGAGGACTTGAGTTTGGCCAATGACAAAGCCAAAGTTTGATCTGTGCATGAAAGAAGAAGGACACGAAAGAAGATTCCAGGTTTGGAATTACAATTTCCTCCCTTATCTATCTCTCCACCAGAGAGAGAGATGTTTTAATGGTACCAGCTGTCTTCCAAAAGGATTCTCTGTCTCCTTGTTTTAGAACATGCAGTTCTTAGGTGCAGCCTGGAATTCAGGAAGCACATTTCTGAACCGAGAGCTGCCATGCCCACCGTTTTCAGGCGCCCTTCTGAAGGCCAAGCCCCAAAATTACTTCCAAGTCTTGTGTTTATCTCCACTCGTACAGGGAGTGAAGACCACCCAAGCGGGATGAAGTCAGCATCTAAGGTACAGATGTACGTCTGTGACGAGGCCAACGGCACCATTCGGAGACAGAGTGGCATGTGCAAGAGAAACGCCCTGCGCATACCACCCAAGGAAATTTCCACTGACTTTTCAAACTATGCAGATCTTGCTTCTCACTGAGCCAGACCTCCGGTCCATTTGGGGCCAGTAATGCCGACTGACTGGGAGCTGTGGTTTCCAGCCCTACCTGGAGATTCCAGATGGTTTGCCACCTGAGAACCAACTCCACAGCTTCTCAGGAGCGTGGCAAAGGTGGCATCTAACTTCTTCCTTGCAGAAGAGGGCAACCATGAAATTGGGATCAGCCAATGTCTATAGGGCCAACAAGAAGGTTGAGAATGCAAACGGATTTCGGCAGCTCCAGGCAGGAATGGAGACATTGTTTGGTTTGTTGCTTGTCAAAGAAAACACCACTATCACAAAAACAAAAGTATTGGCTGCTACATGGGTCTAATCCATATTTTATTTTATTTATTTATTTATTTATTTATTTGTTCGAATTTGATACCCCGCCCCACTCGGGAAGACCCGACTCTGGGCGGCTTACAAAATATATTACCGCAATGGGTAATCTATAAACACACAACACCATAAAACATTAAAAATCCATATGTTCTATACCTGCGATGGCGAACCTTGGCACTCCAGATGTTCTTGGACTTCAACTCCCAGAAGCCCAAGCACCCGGTGAATCCACACGAATGGGTTTATTGCGATTCATCTGGCCTGCGCTGCCCTCGTCACTCCCGGAAGTGGAAGTAATGCACCTGTATGGTTAAGGCTCTTCCGGGTTAACCCTTCCTCTGTCCGGGCACATTTTACTTCCAGTCAAATCATTGTGAGTTCGATCCTGACAGTATATTCAAGGATAGGACTACAGTAAATAATTAAAGCAGCAGTTACCAGCCTAAGGCCTTTGAGCCGGATCAGTCCCACCGCACCCTCCAAGGGGATTCGAGAAACAAAATGGCCACCCACTTTGAAGCTGTTGGGGCAAAATGGCCACACACACACCATTGCGTAGGCAGGGCAGAATGGCCGTCCAGCCCTCAAAGCTGACTGAGAGAGTGTAACCCAGCTTGGAAACCCCTGAATTAAAGGAACAGGAAAAATGAAAGAGACAGAGAGAGAGAGATTTAGAACATTTTGCACTTCCAATTTAATGTTGTATTTGGAAGAAACAAAACACAGAGAGAGAGACTTGGACTGGACAAGAGGGTTGGATTGTGAAGGGCCTATTTTTAATAGAAGCAGGAGGAATTTTGCCAGGCTTTTTGCCACTGATAGAACGACATTCCAGTCCGTCAGTTCTCCCATTATCATGAGAGCTGGTGAAGTGTCTTTGGCCGGCCTCGCTCTGGTCGGAGTGGGCTCCTGCTCTTAGCAATGGAAATTAAGCATGAACTAGGAAATGATCCCGCAATCTTCCCACGGCGATGCTAAAACACCGAGGGCAGCACCAGGGGATGTTTCGCTTTTAATGGGGTTTCAACTGTGATTTTAAAACTGTGATGGCTTTAATATCTGTACGCTGCCCAGAGTCTTTGGAACGGGGCAGCAATACAAATCCTAAAAATAAATAACACATAAATAATTCTCGAGGGGCAGAGGAGGAAACCCTGTACTCCAGACCTGTCCATCCCACAGATCCGTGATGGCGAACCTTGGCACTCCAGCTGTTCTTGGACTTCAATTCCCAGAAGCCCAAGTCAGCAATCCTGCTGGTCAGGGCTTCTGGGAACTGAAGTTCAAGAACAGCTGGAGTGCCAAGATTCGCCATCACTACCATAGATCCTTCACTAGAGAATTTGGGAAGCAGCATGCGCGCGCACACACACACACACAACACACACACACACACACACACACACACACACACACACACACACACACACACACACACACCAAAACAAGGGACTGCAGTGGTTAGGATGCTAAACTTGATGACTGGAAAGTCAGCAGTTCAAGACCCGATTGCTATGTGATAGAATGAGCTCCCACCTCTGTCCCAGCTCCTGCCAATCTAGCAGTTTGAAAGCAAGACATTGCAAGTAGATAAGTAGGCACCACTTTGCAATTTCTTGCTTTGGAACTGCTAGGTCGGCAGGAGCTGGGACAGGGACAGACGCTCCTTCCGTCAAGTAGTACTTGGGAATCGAACTCTGACCTTCCAGTCAGTAGATTTCTGTGTCTTAACCACTTGAGCCACCGCAGTCCACCGATGGTTGATACCTGGACAAAAGGACAACCCAGCAAGAAAGTGCTGTGGGCAAGACTCATGGTTCTGACCCATAAACTCTGTGTGGTAGTTGTGTGTGTGTGTGTGGTTGTATGTGTGGACACATGCTCATCGGAATTGCTTCGTTCACCGCGAGCAACAAAAGGCAAACTTGCCTTTTGTCATTTACCGTGTATACTCAAGTATAAGCTGAGCTTTTTTAACCCCAAAAATGAGCCTCAAAAGGGGGACTCAGCCTATACTCTGGTCAAGGACCACGAAGGTCCCAAGTAGACTAAAGGAATCTCTCTTCCATCTTCAATCAATCTCACTGCCCCCCCCCCATTGAAAACATCTATGTTTTAAAGCTGTGCAAAAATGAAGCGTGCAAATACAGATGCTTTCGATTCCAACTCCCAGGAAGCACAGCCAGGGTGAACAAACATGACAAACACACAGAGGACCAAAGGTTGAGACCCACCAGATAAGGAAACTGAAAAAATATTCAACCAGACCTGGTGAAATGGATGCGGAATCGCGGGCTGCTTTTTTGCTTTTGATTTCCTTTCTCAAATAAATATCCAGCCGAATTTCGCCGGCAGCCTGGATGACAAAAAGATCGCTTTCCTCCTGCCACTGCAGTTGGGGACAAGTAGAATACCAATAACGGTGGGAAACAGAGGAGTGGGGGGAATCGAACACACTTCGTCCCGGAGGAAATATGATTCCTGGGTCAGTGCCTTCTGTCGTTCACCGTTCCTGGTAGCCCCCGTTAATATGCAAAGTCAGCTGCCAGCCTCAGCTCATTAACCGAGTGAGAAATGGCCCAAGCGAAGCGATGCCACAGTGGCACGGATCAAAGATTTCACCCAGAGGCACAAAACAGGTGTGTTCAATCTGGCGGCGTAGGCTTTAAACTTCCCACGCACACCCGAAAAACATAATTCATTTGCCTCTGGCCAGGGATGCTGCGTGTAAATAAATCTCTGATCTTCTCTGCTGAGTTGGCAGAACAAGAACCAGCAAATTACTCAACAATCCTCAAATTGACCTGCTCTCACGTAGCGTTGCATTTTCACTCCCCTACAACACAGCGCCCATGCCCACTTCTGCAGCTGGCTCCAGGAGGGTCACGAAGGGGGGGACCTGGAAAGTCTTGCTTCCATTTTGGGTTTAACCCCAGGTGGGTAGCCGCCATCCACTAAATCTCACACACTGTAGCTCCGCACAGCTCTGGGGAGTGGAAGCTTCACTGTGCTCAATCCACGGTTTACAAAAGTGGCCGCTGAAACTAACCATGGCTTGTTAGACATGAGATCGTGGTTAGTGGAAAACTGAAATAAATGCTTGCGAACTCCTCTTTGCAACCTCGTGGGAAGAAAGAGGGTAGGAGCCCAAAGCAGCTTAAATGTTATCATGTTAAACCATGGTTTAGTGTGACAAACACAGCACCTGCTACGAGCGAAACTAAACATGGTTTGTTAGACATGGATGATACCTGAGATTGTGGTTAGTGGAAAACTGAAAGAAACACTTGCAAACTCCTCTTTCCAGCCTCGTGGGAAGAGGGCAGGAGCCCAAAGCAGCTTGAACCTTATCACGTTAAACCATGGTTTAGTGTGACAAACACAACACCTGCTATGAGCAAAACTAACCATGGTTTGTTAGACATGGATGATACCCGAGATCGTGGTTAGTGGAAAACTGAAGGAAACGCTTGCGAATTCCTCTTTGCAACCTCGTGGGAAGAAAGAGGGCAGGAGCCCAAAGCAGCTTGAACCTTATCATGTTAAACCATGGTTTAGTGTGACAAACACAACACCTGCTACGAGCGAAACTAACCATGGTTTGTTAGACATGGATGATACCCGAGATCGTGGTTAGTGGAAAACTGAAGGAAACGCTTGCGAACTCCTCTTTGCAACCTCGTGGGAAGAAAGAGGGCAGGAACCCAAAGCAGCTTAAATTTTATCATGTTAAACCATGGTTTAGTGTGACAAACACAGCATCTGCTATGAGCAAAACTAACCATGGTTTGTTAGACATGGATGATACCTGAGATTGTGGTTAGTGGAAAACTGAAAGAAACACTTGCAAACTCCTCTTTCCAGCCTCGTGGGAAGAGGTCAGGAGCCCAAAGCAGCTTGAACCTTATCATGTTAAACCATGGTTTAGTGTGACAAACACAACACCTGCTACGAGCGAAACTAACCATGGTTTGTTAGACATGGATGATACCCCAGATCGTGGTTAGTGGAAAACTGAAGGAAAAGCTTGCGAACTCCTCTTTGCAACCTCGTGGGAAGAAAGAGGGCAGGAGCCCAAAGTAACTTAAATCTTACCATATTAAACCATGGTTTAGTGTGACAAACACAACATCTGCTATGAGCGACACAGCCAATAGCCAGGAAGTCCAAAAGAAAATGGCCTTTTTTCTTTTTTGCTTCCCAACACAAATATTCTATAAAATGACAGGAAATCATCCTGTCCCTTTGCTTAGTTAGAACTAATTTTTCCAACCTTGAAAAATGCAGTAGAAGCACACAACATACCGTAGTCTAAGTCTAAAGATCTATTCAGTTATCACAACCTAAAATTTCACAACCAATTACTGTCTGTACCTAACGCCAGTGTTTCATTCATGCTGGAGTGAGAATCCAGGATTAGGGGAAGGGCCCTCTCTGCCATAGCACCCCACCACACCCACAGATACACTCCAAAACATGACCCAAGGGGGCAGGCTTGCCCTGGAGACTGGATCTCAAGCATGTGGGAACAAAAAAACCTTCCAATACTACCAACTGCCTCTCACAGCCCTGGAAAGGAGCAGAGGTTTCTATTCTCCCCCAGGCGAAACTTTCACGTCAGGGTTGTACCACTTCCAAACTGGCAGGGAATGGATTTAGCAGGCCGTATCTTTCATCCCAGGGAACTGCGGGGGGCCTAGTGGTTAAGACCCCGAGCATAACAACTGGAAGGTCGGCAGGTCGAGACCAGAGTGCTGCATGATGGATGGAGTGAGCTTCCATCTCTGTCCCAGCTCCTTGTTTGCATTTTGGCCTCTGAAACGAACCATTTTGGCCACCTGCCAACCTAGCTGTTCAAAAGCAAGAAAGGGCAAGTAGATAAATAGGTACCGTATATAGTCGCGTATAAGCCGACCCAAATATAAGCCGAGATACCTAATTTTGACCTGAAAACCCAGGAAAATAGATTGACCCGAGGAGAAGCCGAGGGTGGGGAAATGCAGCAGCTGCTAGTGAGTTTCAGTAATCAAAGTACATGAAAATATGGTAAAATTAATTAAATTGTTGGCACATCTCAATCCGTCTTGGTCTTGGGACCCTCGTGGTCACTGTTTTAAAGAGTGTTTTATTGTTTGTTTGTTTTTTAATGAATTGTGAGCCGCCCTGGGTCACCTCGGTGAGGAGGGTGGTTGATAAGTATGACTAATAAATAAGCCGAGTCTCCTTTTCTGGGCTTATATTTGGGGCTAAAAAACTCAGCTTATACTCGAGTATATACGGTACCACTTTGGTGGGAAAGGTAACAGCATTCCATGTCTAGTCATGCCTACCACATGGCCGCAGGCACAGAAAGCAATGGCTCTTTGGCTGTCAACGGAGATGAGCACCGAACCCTAAGAGTCAGAGAAGAGTGGGCTTTCGAGCAAGGGAGACCCTAGACCCAGATTCCTCCCAACTGCCTTTCACCAAGCCCTGCTTCGAGAAAGCTAGCTTCTCAGTGAGGAAGCGAAGGCTGGGACCTCTTTCGTAAGAAGCTGTTTTATGAAACAGAAGGGCTTTTTTTTTAATCAGAAGAAATCCCCACCTTACTAATTTCCCGAAGCATTCGGGCTGGTGCAGCCCGAACGCTGGTTGATTCGCGGCGGCAAAGAATCACAGCAGTGTCAAACAGTCACTCTGCGGGTAGGGCGGCACACAAACACGAACAAGAAATAAATAAACAAACAAACAGGGCTTGGTTTCAAAAGCCTCCGGTGGAAATCTTCCCCCGTCACCTCTGCCAAACACACGTTCCACAATCCTGAGATAAGCCATCCTCCTCTCTTTCTCCTCCCTCCTACATCATAATTAAAGGCAAACTTTTATCCATGATTATCAGTTCCATGTGCTTGTCTCAGGAACCCTCGCGCCATTACACAAGAACCCGAGTCCACTGGCAAAGGACAAAAGACTATTTGTGGCCGTGTGGGAGTTTGTTTTCTCGCACAAATACAACTTTCCCCCCCTCCCGTCCTGATGGACAAAGGGGGGTGGAATTCTGCTTACACTCTGAGCTTTGAATTCCACTGTTTCCCCACAATCGTAAAACTATATATATATCTTGCTCCAAAGAACCACGTCAAGTGGTTTTAAGGAATTTTAGATGTATAAACTTCAGGGTAGCAGGCACTTTCCATTGGTGAAATTCCTTCTTCGTTGTGATTTTGCTGACTGTATATACCCGACTATAAGTCGTCCCAAATATAAGTCGAGGCACCTCGTTTGGACCTCTAAAACTAGGGAAATAGATCAACCCAAGTATAAGTCGGAGGTGGAAATCGCAGCAGCTGCTAGTGAGTTTCAATAATTAAAACGCATGCAAATACGGTAAAGTCAATTAATTTAGACATTTGTGCGGGTACGTTTTTGAGTGTTTACACTGACCCGAGTATAAGTCGAAGTGCATTTTTAGACCTCGTGTCGGGGGCTAAAAAACCCGACTTATGCTCG